>VWZD01009264.1:4200-35755 GCA_013396695.1 Sakesphorus luctuosus
TTGTTGGATTAATAGAGTTTTTTCCTTTTTTTTTTTTTTTTTTTTGTTTCAAACCACCTTAAGGTAGATAATGAGCCCCCATCCTACTGGTAACTGCATCCCATGATGTGGCATCCTTTGAGATCATAGACTCATAGACATAAGAATCATAGAATGGATTGGGTTGGAAAAGACCTCCGAGATCATCAAGTCCAACCCTTGGGCCAACTCCAGTCCCGTCACCAGATCATGGCACTCAGTGCCACGGCCAAGCTCAGCTGAAAAACCTCCAGGGATGGGGAATCCACCCCCTCTCTGGGCAGCCCATTCCAATGCCTGAGCACTCTCTCTGCAAAGAAGTTTTTTCTGCTCTCCAACTTCAATTTCCCCTGGCAGAGCTTGAGCCCCCCGTGCCCCCTTGTCCTGTTGCTGACTGACTGGATGGTGACCATCACTGCAGTCTGGCTCCAGTGGCAGAGCTGGGAGGCTCTTTGGTCTTGCTTGTGCCTTGGAACAGGTTCCAGTGGAAATCAAGGCAGTATCTGGGGTCAAAACACCAACTGACAGTGCCTGGGGTGGGAGTTGGGGCTGGTTTGCTTCCTACAGGACAGCAGCGTTGTCAGGGCAGCAGGGTGGGAGCTGAGCGTCCATCCCCTTAGCCCTGCCTGGGGGGCTGGGGGGTTTTAGGCCTGTGAAAGTGTGGCAGTCCGGCTTTGTGGCTCTAAATTTGGGGGCTGGGATGTAGCTGTGGGTGGGGGTGCTGCTGCCAGTGTGTTTGTCTGAGATCTGGGGGCAACAGAAGGGAAAGTCGCTCTGTGCTGAGTGATGTTGTCAGCTGTCCCATGGCAACGTGCTCTCTGTGCCACCCCAGGGGGGTTCAATCCCCACCTCCTGGCAAAACACGTGCCAGGGTTCCCAGAAACTGATGAGTGGCTCCAAAGATAATTCCGGGACTGACAGTTCCTCCTCCTCAGGCTGCCAGGAAGGGGGAACCCTCCTGGGATACTTTTGGTTGCTGCATGAAAACTTGGGTGAGGGTGGTAAGAGGCACCTTAGGAAGGTCTGTGGCTGTTTCCAAACCTCTTTAGGCTGTGGCCAAAGGAGATGCTGTCCCAGCACTGTCCCAGCCAAGAGGCTGTGGCTGCCCCATCCCTGGAAATATTCAAGGCCAGGTTGGACAGGGCTTGGCACAATCTCATCTAATGGAAGGTTTCTCTTCCTTGGGGGAGAGATGAGCTTTGAGGTCCCATCCAGCCCAACCCATTCCATGATTCTGTGATTCCCACTGCGGTAATGTGTGGATTCTCTGGTGTCTGACACCATGGATGAGCACAGCACGCTCTCCCTGAGCTGTATCCTCACGGGATGCTGATGGAGACACTTCAGCTCCTGGACTCCCTGTGGGAGCCCCAGGGACCGTTTAGAAGCACCTGAAATAAATGATGTGCAGAGCCAGAGACAGCCCAGAGCCCAGCAGGGCCTTGGGAGAGCCCTGAGGGGTATTCCCAGCCCCAGGTGCTCCAGGTGCCTCTGGAATAACAAGCTCCTTGGGAGGAGGTGGGAAGGAGTCGCTCCAGTTGTGTCTTCCATGGGGAAGAACATTTGGAGGTGCGGGGCAACCTCTCCCCGTCATGGCATGAAGGCACGTGCTGATCCTGCTGTGCCAGGCGGGATGGGCATTCCGTAGGCAGGGGGTCCCTCTCGCTGGCTCAGCAGGTGTGGCCTGTGCCAGGTTAATTAACTCCCACCTTGTGCTCCCGCGGGTGGATTTTCCACCGCCTCTTCCCGGTCTCCAGGCAGGCCCGGCTGACGTCAGGGTGCCCGTGCCAGGGAGGGCACAGCCACCCTCCTCCTGCTCCTTGGAGACCTTGGAGCCCTTGGAGACCGACTGCTGCGCTCCCGGTGCCTGCTCGGAGGGAGCAGCCGCTCCTCACCGTGCTGGGTTTGGGGAAAATCCCGCTCGGGGTGATGGGAAGAGGCTGCAAATCCCCATCAGAGGGGGCTCCAACCCTGGGTGACCCTTCCCCTCACTGGGGTCGCCCACATGGAGCGATGTGGAGTGAGGACATCCCTCCTCTGCCAGAATCCACCCCCGGGACAGCAGGGATCTTGTTTCTCAAGGAGCTGTGGGACCCCTGGAACTGTTGGCCCCTCCAAAGGGAAGGGGATCCTCGTGGCTTCATCCCATTTTGCCTGTGGAAGTTTGGGAATGGCCACAGCTTTTCCCAAGGCGCCTCTTCCCATCCTGAGCCGCGAGTTTGTGCGACAGCCACAAGTACCCCGGGAGGGCTCCCCCTTCCTGGCGGGAGCAGGGAGGGGAAATGTGGATCCTGGAGTTATCCTCGGAGCCACTCATCGGTTTCTGGGAACCCTGACCCATGTTTTGAGGCCTTTTCCCTCTTGCTGGAGCAGGGGGGACACTTGGAAGGGAGTGAAAACCGACCCCCAGCTCCACAGGAAGGTGTTTGGGTCCTTCCCAGCCCTCCAGCAGCATTCCCAGCTGGACCAGCAGTGTATCCCCAAACAGTGAGGGCAGGGGGATACACGGGATTCCGACCCCTCTGCTGGCACCCCCACCCCCCAGCACCCCAGGGTGTCCCCCTGCCCTATTCCCATGGGGAAACAGAGGCAGGGATGAGCTTGGGGAGTTGTGCCACAGCAGGAACGTGGCAGAGCAGCATTTCCCACCTTGGGAGAACCTCCATCCTGGGATGGGCAGCGGCTCCGGGGCAGTGAGAGCATCTCTGCAGCTCCGGGATGGGGCTTTCCCTGCAGGATGGGGCCATCTCCATGGCTCCTTTTTCCAGCTCCAGCAGAACGACAAATGCTTTTGGACTTCACAGAGGGTTTTTTGGGCTTGTTTTTCATAGAATCATAGAATCGATTGGATTGGAAAAGACCTCTGAGATCATCAAGTCCAACCCTTGGGCCAACTCCAGTCCCTTTACCAGATCATGGCACTCAGTGCCACGGCCAAGCTCAGCTGAAAAACCTCCAGGGATGGGGAATCCACCCCCTCTCTGGGCAGCCCATTCCAATGCCTGAGCACTCTCTCTGCAAAGAAGTTTTTTCTGCTCTCCAACTTCAATTTCCCCTGGCAGAGCTTGAGCCCCCCGTGCCCCCTTGTCCTATTGCTGAGTGCCTGGGAGAAGAGACCAACCCCCACCTGGCCACAACTTCCCTGATGTGGCACTTCCAGACAGTGCTGAGGTCACCTCTCAGCCTCCTCTTCTCCAGCACAAACACCCCCAGCTCCCTCAGCCTCTCCCCACAGCACTTGTGCTCCACTCCCTTCTCCAGCCTCGTTGCTCTTCTCTGGCCCCGCTCCAGCCCCTCAATCTCTTGCCTCAACTCAGGGGCCCAGGACTGAACACAACACTCAAGGTGTGGCCTCCCCAAGGCAGAGGCCAGGGGAAGGCTCACTGCCCTGGGCCTGCTGGCCACGCTAGTTTGGATCCAGGCCAGGATGCCATTGGCCTTCTTGGCTACCTGGGCACACTGTTGGAGCAGATCCCTGGGCCAGAGACCCCAGCTGGGAGCTACCAATGGCCCCTCTGGTCTCTCAAGGGCTGTGTGGGGTGAATTTCTCCCACCTGGAAATTGAAACTCCTCCACTGACCCATTCCCAGCTCCCAGTACACCTTGGAATGGTGGTGGTGGGAGCTGCCCTGTCCCCAGCTCTGTCCCAGCCTGGGACCCTCATTTGAGCAGGGATGCTGTGGGGGCTCAGGCATCACCTTTATTGCCCCTTGGGCTCCTGGATGGGGGGAGTGGATGGAGAACGGGCTGTGAGTTTTTAGGAAGGCTTTTCCAGGTGTTTGGCTGCAGCTGTGTGTGTGTAAGGACATTTTTTTGGGAGGCAGGAGCTGCCTGGGTGTGTGTTTGAGGCGCCTGCTGCTGTTTCAGCTCCAAGGGCCTGGTGTATATTTGGGATGTATGAGTGGGAATGGCCCTTAAACCTTTGAAGGAGAATGTTTTTCCTTAAAAAGCAGCCCTGGAAGAGGGTCAAGGCTGTGCAGAGCTGAGCCAGCCCTGTGGGGTCCCTGCAGTCCCCCCCAGTCAGTCGCTTTGCTATTCCTGCCTCTCTTTTGGATATTAATTTTCATTAATTAATCTCTGTTAGCCAGGTCAGGGCTTGGGAGAAGCTGAGGTGCCCAGCTCCTGGAAGGACTGTCACCCACATGGGGATGATTCTGGGGATGATGCCAAGCCCTGTGGTTGTTACCATGAGGGAAGGGACCGGGAGAGATGGGAAAGCTCTCCCAAACCCCACAATGAGCTTATCCCTCATTTCTCTATCCCCACCCATCTCATATTTTGCTCCTCTATATTTGGGGTGTGCAGAAGCAGAGGCACAGCACCATCTAGTGCTGCTGGTGCCAGGGAATCACCCAGCTGGAAAAGCAGGAGCAGGTAATCCCAGCAGCTTTTCGGCAGGGAAAGGAGGGCAGGAGCTCAGCATCTTTATTTTGGGAGCTGTCAGGCTGCAAATGTCTTTGGCCTCATGGTGGGAGGGCTTGGGGGGCCAATCAGTGGAGGGATGGGGGTACAAATGAGCAAACAATAGTGATGGATTCAGGCATGGTGATGAGGGGCAGTGAGAAGAAGGAGGGAGGAACAAGGAGGGAACCCCCATGGCCCAGCCTTGGCACTGTGGGGTGCTGTGGCTGGTCCCCTTGTAGGATTTTGGGGAATCCCCTCTACTGAGTCTGGGTGTAAGAGAGGGGAGTGAGTCTTTTGGGGGTGTTTGAGGGGTTCCTTGGTACTGAATCTGCGTGTGAGAGGAGAGTGTGTCCTTTGGGAGATGTTTAGGGGATCCCTCTATACTGAGTCTGGGTGTAGGAGAGGGGTGTGTGTCCTTTGAGGGATGTTTGGGGGTCCCTTGGCACCAAATCTGGGTGTGAGAGGGAAACATGGCCTGTGGGGGATGTTTGGGGGATCCTTTGGCACCAAGTCGGGGTGTAAGGGGGGAGTGTGTCTTTTGGGGGTGTTTGGGGGATCCCTTTGCAGTGAGGCCAGGAATAAAAGAAGGGAATGTGTGCTGTGGGCGCTGGGCAGTGCTGGGAGTGGGTGGTGTTTGTGTTGGTGGGTGGGAGAAGTGATCTCTGTGTCCCCTGTCCCCCTCACACACCCACTGAGGGGGGGGTGACAATGGCTGTCCATCCCCCAGAGAAGACCCCAGTGCTGGGTTGGGGATGAAGGAGCTGAAAAGGGCTTTTTTTTTTTGTGTGAGTGTGATGATGGAAGGGAAATGAGGGGCAAACCCCCGTGGCCCAGCCTTGGCACTGTGGGGTGCTGTGGCTGGTACCCTTGTAGGATTCTGGGGGGTCCCTCTGTACTGAGTCTGGGTGTAAGAGAGGGGAGTGAATCTTTTGGGGGATGTCTGGGGGGACCCTTGGCACCGACTCTGTGTATGAGGGGAGTGTGTCCTTTGGGGGACATTTAAGGGGTCTCTCTGTACTAAGTCTGGGTCTAAGGAGAGCGTGACCTGTGGGGATTTTTGGGAGGTCCCTTGGCACTGAGTCTGGGTGTAGGAGAGGGGTGTGTGTCCTTTGAGGGATGTTTGGGGGTCCCTTGGCACCAAATCTGGGTGTGAGAGGGAAACATGGCCTGTGGGGGATGTTTGGGGGATCCTTTGGCACCAAGTCGGGGTGTAAGGGGGGAGTGTGTCTTTTGGGGGTGTTTGGGGGATCCCTTTGCAGTGAGGCCAGGAATAAAAGAAGGGAATGTGTGCTGTGGGCGCTGGGCAGTGCTGGGAGTGGGTGGTGTTTGTGTTGGTGGGTGGGAGAAGCGATCTCTGTGTCCCCTGTCCCTGTCACACACCCACTGGGGGGTTGACAATGGCTGTCCATCCCCGAGCAAGACCCCCACCAAGATGTAGGAGCTGAGACAGGGCTTTTTGGAGAGGGAAATGCCCTTCTTGGGCACGAAAACTCGATGCTCTTGACTGCAGGGGCTGGGCAAGGGCTGTTTTCAGGGCAGAGTTGTGTACCCTGGGATGGGGCAGAGAGAGAGCTGGTGGTCCCCTCCTCCTGCCACGGGGGGCCACCCAGGGGGTCCCATGGGGTTTTGGCTTCTTTTGCAGAGCAAACTGGTGAAGTACTTCAGCAGGCAGCTGTCCTGCAAGAGGAAGGTGGCCCTGCAGGAGCGCAATGCCAAGCTGGAGGGGTTCCCCCAGCTCCTGCACTGGTTCCGCATCGTCGACATCCGCAAGGAGGTGATGGAGGTACGGCCTGGGCACCCTCCAGCTTGGAGGGACCCCCCCTAGGAGGGTTTTACAGGGGGTTGGAGGTCCTGACCCTCTCTGTGAGGGTTTTATTAGGGGTTTGTGGGTCCTGACCCTCTCTATGAGAATGTTTTCCCCAGGGGTTTGTGGGTCCTGACCCACTCCAGGGTATTTTTCCCAGGGATTTGTGGGTCCTGACTCTCTCTAGGAGTGTTTTATCAGAGGTTTGTGGGTCCTGACCCTCTCTAGGAGTGTTTTTTCCAGAGGTTTGTGGGTCCTGACCCTCTCCAGGGTGTTTTTCCCAGAGGTTTGTGGGTCCTGACCCTCTCTATGAGGGTTTTCCCAGAGGTTTGTGGGTCCTGACCCTCTCCAGGAGTGTTTTTGAGGGGTTTGTGGGCCCTGACCCTCTCCAGGAGTGTTTCTTGAGGAGTCTGTGGATCCTGACCCTCTCCAGGAGTGTTTCTTGAGGAGTCTGTGGATCCTGACCCTCTCCAGGAGTGTTTTTTGAGGGGTTTGTGGGCCCTGACCCTCTCCAGGAGTGTTTCTTGAGGGGTTTGTGGATCCTGACCCTTTCTAGGAGTGTTTCTTGAGGAGTTTGTGGGTCCTTGACTCCCCAGCTCTGTTCCACCCACCAGCAAGGACACCCCATTGCTGTTCCCAAGGAAGGCTGTGGGTGTCAGGTGGACCTTGTGGGTGTCCCCTCCCACAGTGGGGGTCCCACATGTCCCCATCACAGCATGGTGGTGCCATGGCAGGTCACAGCATCCTTCTGCCACCTCCTGGGCTCCTGCAGGAGCAGCGAGGAGGTNTGGGTCCTGACCCTCTCCAGGAGTGTTTTTGAGGGGTTTGTGGGCCCTGACCCTCTCCAGGAGTGTTTCTTGAGGAGTCTGTGGATCCTGACCCTCTCCAGGAGTGTTTCTTGAGGAGTCTGTGGATCCTGACCCTCTCCAGGAGTGTTTTTTGAGGGGTTTGTGGGCCCTGACCCTCTCCAGGAGTGTTTCTTGAGGGGTTTGTGGATCCTGACCCTTTCTAGGAGTGTTTCTTGAGGAGTTTGTGGGTCCTTGACTCCACAGCTCTGTTCCACCCACCAGCAAGGACACCCCATTGCTGTTCCCAAGGAAGGCTGTGGGTGTCAGGTGGACCTTGTGGGTGTCCCCTCCCACAGTGGGGGTCCCACATGTCCCCATCACAGCATGGTGGTGCCATGGCAGGTCACAGCATCCTTCTGCCACCTCCTGGGCTCCTGCAGGAGCAGCGAGGAGGTGGCACCCAAAGGTGATTCCCCCCATCAGGGAAGAGGAAAGTCTCTAATGAAGCTGCCAGTCCCTGTGTGTGCCCAGGGCAGGGGTGGGTTTTCCTGGTGCCCCCAGAAGTCCTGCTGTTGAGCTGGGTCTGGATATATCTGAGACCATACAAAAACCTGGAATAAAGCTGAGCCTCCAGCTGTCCCTCCTGGTTTTCCTGTAGAGTGAGAAGGAAAGTGAGTGTTTTTGGGCCTGTGCCCCCAAACATGGATTCTCACTGATGTGCCCTGTGGTTTAGGGGTGGTTTATTCCTCCTTCCTCACTCTTTCCTTGTTCCTCCCTCAGGAGATTGCCCCTGGGCAGCTGAGCCTGGAGGACCTGCTGGACATGACTGATGACCAGGTCTGTGCCACCGTGGAGAAGTTTGGGGCCAACAGCGAGGAGTGTGCCCGCCTGAACGCTTCCCTGTCCTGCCTGCGCAGCGTCCACAAGTCGGGTGAGTCGGGCCCCCCGTGCCCGGGGCTGGGGGTGAGGGCACCGTCCTGCTGTGGGGACATGGAGGGGGGCTTTGCTGTGTGGGCAGGGTGTGTTCCATGGGCTGGGCACCCACGGCCTGCAGGGATCCTCTGTGTCCTGCTGCACTGAGGGCACCCCTGAGGAGGAGGAGTTTGGGGGGCTGGTGGTGGGGGACAGGCTGAACCCCCCCTGTGCTGGGCACATCCCACAGTGTGGGCAGCAGGGAGGGGGGGATTGTGCCCCTCTGCCCCCTCAGGTGAGACCCCACCTGCAGAGCTGCCCCAGCCCTGGGCCCAGCACGGGGAGGACATGGACCTGCTGGAGAGAATCCAGAGGAGGCCCCGGAGATGCTCCAGGGCTGGAGCCCCTCTGCTCTGGAGCCAGGCTGGGAGAGCTGGGGGGGCTCACCTGGAGAAGAGAAGGCTCCAGGGACACCTGAGAGCCCCTGCCAGGGCCTAAAGGGGCTCCAGGAGAGCTGGAGAGGGACTGGGGACAAGGGATGGAGGGACAGGACAAGGGGAATGGCTTCCCACTGCCAGAGGGCAGGGATAGATGGGATGAGGGGAAGGAATTGTTGGCTGTGAGGGTGGGCAGGCCCTGGCACAGGTTGGGCAGAGAAGCTGTGGCTGCTCCATCCCTGGGAGTGTCCAAGGCCAGGATGGACAGGGCTGGGAGCAAGCTGGGACAGTGGGAGGTGTCCCTGCCCATGGCAGGGGGTGGAACACGAGGGGCTGAGACCTGCATGGGCACCGGGCTTTGCCGTGCCGGGCTGTGCCGTTCCGGGCTGTGCCGAGCCGTGCCGTGCCGTGCTGTGNGTGCTGTGCTGTGCCCTGCCGTGCCGGACTGTGCCGAGCCGGGCTGTGCCGTGCTGTGCTGTGCCCTGCCGTGCCGTGCCGTGCCGGGCTGTGCCGTGCCGGGCCGTGCCAGGCGGTGGCAGCATTGCTCCGCTGTGCGGGCTCGGCACGGAGCTGCTCCGGCCGCTCCTGCGCCGGCAGCGGGAGCCGAGCGGGGCTGGGGCTGAGTCTGCTCGGGGATACAGCGGGGGCTGTGCAGGGTCCGGCTCTCCTGGCTCCGTGTCCCAGCTGAGCCTTGACAGGTCATCATGGAATCACAGAATAGTTTAGTTTGGAAAAGATTTTTAAGATCCTCGAGTCCAGCCATTCCCCAGCACTGCCAAGGCCATCCCATGTCCCCAAGTGCCACATCCACATGGCTTTTAAATCCCTCCAGGGGTGGGGACTCCACCACTGCCCTGGGCAGCTGTGCCAGGGCCTGAGCATCCCTTCGGTGAAGAAATTTTCCCTGATGTCCAACCTGCCCCTGCCCTGGCCCAGCCTGAGGCTGTGCCCTCTCCTCCTGTCCCTGTTCCCTGCAGCAGAGCCCGACCTGCCCTGCCCTGGCTCCCCCTTCCTGGCAGGGATTGCAGAGCCAGAAGGTGCCCCCTGAGCTTACTTTTCTCCTTGTTGAGCCCCCTCAGCTCCATCAGCTGCTCCTGCTGCTCCAGCCCCTTCCCAGCTCCATTCCCTTCTCTGGACACGCTCCAGGACCCCACTGGCACAGCCCATCCCCATGGATGGTACCCCAGAACCAGTGCCATGGTGCCAACTCAGGGGGATCACTGCCAGCACAGGGGGTGGCTCTGGGGCAGCATCAATGTGGGGGCACAAGGGGTAAAGTTCACCTTGGGGTCAGCGTGGGTGATCAGTGACACACCATTTCACAGTCTAACCATCCCACTGTCCCTTTTCCAAGGGTTTCCCTCCTGCTCCCAGGCTGGGGTGATGGTTGTGGGCTGGTTTAGCTGTGGTCCTTGCTGGGACCCTGGAGGTGGATTCAGTCCTGCCACACTCCCATGATTTGGGGACCCCAAACCCCTCTGCCCAGCTCCAGTCCCCTTCTGAGGGGCTTCTCTTCCTGTATCCCAGAGGCTGGAGGGACAGAGCATGGGGTTTTGGATGGGTTTTGCAGGTTCAGAACAGCCCTTGGCGAGAGCAGGGGACAGTGATGTGGTTTCAGTGTGGAACATTTTTGGGTGACCAGCAGCGTCCCCACATCACAGAATCACAGAATCATGGAATGGATTGGGTTGGAAAAGACCTCCGAGATCACCAAGTCCAACCCTTGGGCCAACTCCAGTCCCTTTACCAGATCATGGCACTCAGTGCCACGGCCAAGCTCACCTTAAAAACCTCCAGGGATGGGGAATCCACCCCCTCTCTGGGCAGCCCATTCCAATCCCTCAGCACTCTCTCTGCAAAGAATTTCTCCCTCATCTCCAACTTCAATTTCCCCTGGCAGAGCTTGAGCCCCCCGTGCCCCCTTGTCCTATTGCTGAGTGCCTGGGAGAAGAGACCAACCCCCACCTGGCCACAACTTCCCTTCAGGCAGTTCCAGACAGTGCTGAGGTCACCTCTCAGCCTCCTCTTCTCCAGCACAAACACCCCCAGCTCCCTCAGCCTCTCCCCACAGCACTTGTGCTCCACTCCCTTCTCCAGCCTCGTTGCTCTTCTCTGGCCCCGCTCCAGCCCCTCAATCTCTTGCCTCAACTCAGGGGCCCACAACTCAACACAACACTCAAGGTGTGGCCTCCCCAAGGCAGAGTCCAGGGGAAGGATACCTTCACATCACCACTGCTTGGCATGGCATGTCCCAGAGAGGAGGTCCAGCTGCTGCCCTGGAGGGGTCTTGGCCACATCCACCAGTTGTGGTTGCTGGAGCCCCTCCAGGCTCCCCGCATGGCATGGCACAGAGTGGCAGTGCCAGCCTGTTGTGGGGCACAGTGGCAGAGGGACCTCTGCTGCCTGAGCAGTGAGGTGGGGCTGGCTGAGCCCAGCCTGGCATTCCCTGAGGAGCACAAGTCCCTCCACACTCTAACTCCTTAAATCCAGCTCCCGCCAGCGCTCCTGCCCTCCTTCCCTTTGGCATTTCCACTAACACTCTGTGCTATTTGAGGAAGGGCAGCGGTGCCTCCCCCACAGCCTGGGGAAGGCTCTCAGCTGCTCTTTGTTTAAACACCTTTGACTTTTAAAGACTCTTACAAACAAATCCTGCTTTCCCCCTCTGTTCCCTCGGCCGAGGGAATTCCCTGCGTTGCTTTGGAAAATCCACACTGGCCTTTGGCTCAGCAGCTGCAGTGAAGATGCTGAAGCATCTTTGGTTCCTCTGGAGGTTTCCAGCTGGGTGGAGGAACCGGAGGGCTGTGAGATACTGGCTGCTCCATTTGCTCTTTAATGGGGCAGGTGATGGGGCTGCCAGCGTTCCTGGTGCCACGTGGCTTGGTGGGCCATTGGGGCCCTGCAGGAGGGAGTTTGCTGCTATCCAGGCGTGGAGTGTTTGTCTTTCCCAGCGCTCCATTTAACTCCATCCATCATCCCACTGCTCCCTGGGGGAGCTGCTGCTTTGTCCCTTCAGCATTGCAGAGATGCTGCAGTGCCCGTCCCTGCTGTGCTGGAGATGGGGTTTGGGATCCCTGGCATTGCCAGCTGGTGTGGGTCCATGCCTTGCTGGCACCACGCTGCTGGAGAAACCTACAAGTGAGTTTTCCAATGGGTGACACAAGCCCTGGGGACAGGGAGGGGACAACAGAGCCCCTGCCAGCCCTGAGGGATGCAGGAGCTCCAGGCAGTGGATGAGACCCAATCTCCTGGAATTTCTGGAGAATTTGGGTGAAGAAAACTCCACCTAGGATGGCAGATGAGCTCCCTGTACCCTGCTCAACACAGCTGTGTGTTCCTTGTCTTTGCTGGGTCAAACAGCTCCGTCTCAGGAGTCCTCCCTCTCTTTGTCCCCTGGGAGAGCAGGAGCACAGTCCCTGCCTTTCTCCTGGGGGTGGCAACGGTGGGATCTCTGGATGGGTCAGGGTAAGATGCTCACTGGCTGAGCCATGAGGTGGGTGATGGGAGCAGCTCATCCCACCCAGCTGCTTTGGGCTGGCTCTGAGATTCCCCACGGTCCAGGCAGCGTGTTTGGGTGGGATGCAGGACTGGAACTGGCAGAACAGCTCTGCTGAAACCCTGAGAATGTCCTCTGAGGCTGTTGGGGACAGATGGGACTGATGTCCCCTGACTGAGCAGGGTGGGGCTGTGACTCTGTGGGGCACTAAGGTGATGCTGTGCTGCTTTTATCCATCCATCCATCCATCCATCCATCCATCCATCCATCCATCCATCCCTCCATCCCTCCATCCCTCCCTCCCTCCCTGCATCCCTCCCTCCATCCCTCAGCTGGATTCCCCTGGATGCTGAGCTGCTGGTTGACTCCATGGCTCCATGAGCCCCAGCCAGGTGCCCATGAGGTTGGCACAGCCCAGAGGAGCTGTCTGGCAGTTTCACCTCTGGGGGCTGTGTGGGATGAAGGGGTGGAAAAGCATCCCAGGATGGCAGGGATGCTCTCTCAGGATGCAGTACTGGCATCTCAGGTCCCACAGAAGGAACCCCAGATGTACCAATGTGTCTTTAAATCTGCATTTTATCTTCTTGCAAAGCAAGAGACCGTCCTAGTCCTAAAATAATTAATGCACAAGTTGCAACCTCTTTAATTTCTTGCCAAGGGCAGCAGTGGCCAATTTTTAGATGCCAAGATTTGTATTAATAAAGCAGAAATGAAGTTCAGTATTAACCTTTCCCATAAATCTTTATTTATCAAGTTATTAATTAGAGACATCTAATTTCCCAGGCCAGTCCTGCCTGGGCAGGGAAGGGCTGTTTCCTGGTGATGAGTTTTGCCAGGATGGGGTTGAATGGTGGGAAAGGTGACACTTCCCAACCTGAGCATCCAGGGAAAGCCCTGGGGCACCTTATAAACCAAAAGCATGTTCTATTTATCAAATACAGTGGCAAATCTATATCCTCCCCTGCTTTATTGTGTTAACAAACCTGTATTGGATTTTCCTCGGTGGTGGATCCTTCCTCTTGGAAGTGGTATTTGATCAGCAGCACTTTGAACTCAGAGTGGGATTAATTTGATATTAAATAAGAGCTGAGCTGTGGCTTGAGGAGTTGATGGGGTGTGACTAGTGGGTTCTGTGTGGAGGTGATTACTGATCCTGCTGGGAAAAATGAGCCAGAGCTGAATATTTATGAGTTGCTGTGGCCCTGGGAGTGGCTTGGGGACAGCGCAGGGTCAGGCAGGGCCATGAGCAGCAGGAAAAAGGCCCCTGTCTGAGGCAGATTTGGAGGCTGTGCTGGTGTGGTGTGGGGTGTCCTTGTGCTGCCGAGCTGGGTGATGCCAGAGTCTGTTTTTCCCACGGTGAGGGGGCTATCTTGGGATGCTGGTGCTGGGAGAGGTGGCTGGAGCCAGGGGGACAAAAAGCAGCAAAAATCTCTCTCTGTTTTGGTGCATGTCTCCATTTGCTCACCTGGGTACTGCCTTTGGGAAGGGAAAGTGCTCAGAGCAGCAGCTGGGATGTCTCAAGTACCCCCAGCTCCCATAGGAACAGCTAATTATCCCAGTGTTTTATTTTAAGGAAAACAAAGCCAAACCTGCTCTTTGTTGTTTGGAACAGGTAGAAAACAGGTGCCATTTTTCCATCTCTGGATCCACGAGCTGCATCCCAGCGCTGCTCACTCCTCTCTGCCTCCTCTTCCCAGGAGTTTGTTTCCTTGTTGGCTTTTAATGAAGTGGTTCAGGAAAAGCTTCTTCCCTAATGAAGTTGGTTGGAGAGATGCAGGGGAGGCAGCAGCAGCACTGATGGGATGAATAAAGCTGGATCTATCCAAGGGGAGCAGCCCTCCCTTTGGTGGCCACAGGGACAGGAGAGGTGGCCCGTGGGGCTCGGGGGGGGGTGGCTGTGACTAATATTTCAACAGGCAATTAATGTTTTTGGTACAAACAAAATAAATGAGGTTTTTTTATGAGCTAACAGCCCTGTGGCAAACTGGGCAAAGGGGACTTTCCCTCTGTGCAAGCTCTTCCATGGTTTTTCCAGCTGGGAATCGGCTCTGGCAGAGCAGCAACGCCGGGGGGAGTGCCGGGAGGGAGCGGAATCCGAGAGCGCTTAACAGGCTTTGCACAAAGAGAGCTCGGGGATATTTGCCTTGGGTTTTACCCTCCTAAGCGCATTCCCGGTTTAATCCGATCCCATCCAGCAGAGTGCCCGCTCCCTGCCACACTGCTGCCTTGGGAAGGTCCTGTCTGACCAACCTGATCTCCTTTTATGATCAGGTGACCCACCTGGTGGATGAGGGGAAGGCTGTGGGTGTGTCAGTTTAGACTTCAGCAAGGCCTTTGACACTGTCTCCCATAATATACTCTTGGAAAAGCTGCAGCCCATGGCTTGGACAGGAGCACTCTGTGCTGGGTCAGGAGCTGGAGAGTGGCATTCACCAGAGAGTGCTGGTGAATGGAACTGTGTCCAGCTGGGGGCCGGTCACCAGTGGTGTCCCCAGGGGTCTGTGTTGGGTCCAGTCCTGTTTAACATCTTTATTGATGATTTAGATGAGGGGATTGAGTCCATCAGCAGCAAATTTGCTGATGACACGAAGATGGGAGGGAGTGTTGAAGGCAGGAGGGCTCTGCAGAGGGATCTGGATAGACTGGAGAGATGGGCTGATTGCAATGGGCTGGAGTTCAACAAGGCCAAGTGCAGGTCCTGCCCTTTGGCCACCCCAAGCCCTGCAGCGCTCCAGGCTGGGCACAGAGTGGCTGGAGAGCAGCCAGGCAGAAAGGGACCTGGGGGGACTGAGGGACAGGAAGCTCAAGAGGAGCCAAGAGTGTGGCCAGGTGGCCAAGAAGGCCAATGGGATCCTGGCCTGGATCCAAAGTAGCGTGGCCAGCAGGCCCAGGGCAGTGAGCCTTCCCCTGGACTCTGCCTTGGGGAGGCCACACCTTGAGTGTTGTGTTGAGTTCTGGGCCCCTGAGTTGAGGCAAGAGATTGAGGGGCTGGAGCGGGGCCAGAGAAGAGCAACGAGGCTGGAGAAGGGAGTGGAGCACAAGTGCTGTGGGGAGAGGCTGAGGGAGCTGGGGGTGTTTGTGCTGGAGAAGAGGAGGCTGAGAGGTGACCTCAGCACTGTCTGGAAGTGCCACATCAGGGAAGTTGTGGCCAGGTGGGGGTTGGTCTCTTCTCCCAGGCACTCAGCAATAGGACAAGGGGGCACGGGGGGCTCAAGCTCTGCCAGGGGAAATTGAAGTTGGAGAGCAGAAAAAACTTCTTTGCAGAGAGAGTGCTGAGGGATTGGAATGGGCTGCCCAGAGAGGGGGTGGATTCCCCATCCCTGGAGGTTTTTCAGCTGAGCTTGGCCGTGGCACTGAGTGCCATGATCTGGTAAAGGGACTGGAGTTGGCCCAAGGGTTGGACTTGGTGATCTCGGAGGTCTTTTCCAACCCAATCCATTCTATGATTCTATAATAGGTTTTCCCGGTTTATCCCGGGTATTTTTAGCCCTGTCTGCCCCACGGGGGGTTCTTTTTGCTCCCGAGAGCGTCACAGGGACAGTGGGGGACGCGATGCCACGACCGGACACGGGGAGATCCACCCCTCATCTTTGGGAATTGCTGCTAATTAGCACCGGGACGCAGTACCGGGGCAGCTCCGAGTTATGTAAATCTCCGCGTGCGGAGCCGCCAATGGAAGCGCGGCGATTTGCATACGTGCAGAGTGATTTGCATACGCGATGGTGATCTGCGGTTCCCTCCGTGCCGGCTAATTAAGCGGAGGGGTTAATTGTGGCAGGATTTAATTGGTGGGACCCCTTCCTCCCCCCACCCCCTGCACGCGGCTGGAGTGGCCTCGGGGACTGGTGGCCCGTGGTGGCCCTGGGGACAAGGACAGTGCCTGGCAGTGGCTGATGCCCAGTTTGGGGTGTGGGCACAGGTGGCCTTGCTGGAGGTGACGTGACCCCTGCAGAGCTGGGCTGGGAAGGGGGACATGCCCCAACTTGTCACCTGCTGGGTCCCCACTTGGCTGGGCCTTTTTGGTGGCTCTGGTGGTTTTGGAGGTGCAGCTCCATCCTACAGTAGGATTTATGTTTCTTAATTTTTCAGGTTTAACTTTTATTTTTTAAAAAATGGTTTTGTTAATTTTGATTCTTATTCATATTTATCCATTTATTTTTATTTTTCATGGTTTCGTTATCATTTTTATGTTTTATTTATTTTTATTTCTTATTTATTTAATTTATTTATTTTTATTTCTTATTTATTTTTATTTCTTATTTATTTTTATGTTTTATTTATTTTTATTTCTTATTTATTTTATTTCTTATTTATTTTACTTATTTCTTTTAATCAATTAATTTTATTTTAAATGTTTTTATTATTTGATTTAATTTTGATGTCTTAATTTCAATTTCTTATTTATTCTAATTAGATTTTATTTTAAGCAGTTTTAATTATTATTTTCCATTTTCATTTTATTTTCATTCTTTCATTTAGATATTTTATTTTTATTTTCCACTCTTTTTTTTTCTTATCTTTTAATATATTTTTTATTCTTTGTTTTGATTTTCTGCTCTGAGAGAACGAGTCAATCAAACTCCTCATTCCCCCTTCTCCACCCCCTCACTTGGAGCTTTTTCCAATCCAAACCTTTCATTTCCCAAGCCCTTTCCTCCTTTACTTTTCCTTTGGAGCTTGAAATAAAACGTTCCCCATGAAAAGGCCGGAGTGAGATGAGAGCAGCCAATTAACAACCCAAACAGGGAAGGGGAAAGAGATGCTTGAAAATGAGGAGATTTGGGGTTATGTTGGTTTTCTTTGGTGGGGATGATGAGAAGGTGTCAGCAAAGGGACCTTGAGCTGGGATGAAGGACCAAGTTCCACTTGGATCATCCCTTGGGTGCTCTGAAGTCGCTGCCGACAGCCCTTTGGTTGGCTCTATGCTGGTGGGGTGGGTAATTAGGAGTGGGAGGAATCTTGATTAATTAAAGCACCCTCATTATGCAGATGGCACAAGGCATGGTTGGGGTCTCTGGGGTGAGATGGGGCATCAGCCTTGGCCAGACAAGAGATGTCCCATCCCAGTGGCACCTTCTGGGGTGGCAGGGGAAGGTGGGTGATGGTGGGGGCACACCTGGGGAAGCACCTCTGGCCCTGGCAGAGCCCTCAGCTGGCTCTGCATAACAGTGGTGAGACCCTGGAGTGGGTTCTCCAGAGAAACTGTGGATGCCCCATCCCTGGAGGTGTTTGATGTCACACTGGATAAACTCAGAGCAACCTGGTTGACTGGAAGGTGTCCCTGCCCATGGCAGGGGTGGAACTGGATAGTCTTGAAAGTCTCTTCCAAGGCAAACCATTCCATGATTCTGTACCACGGAGAAACTTCTTGCTGAGATGTTGTACCAGGATAGAACCATGGAATGGTTTGGGACCTTAAAGGACCTTAAAGATGATCTTGTTCCACCCCTGCCATGGGCAGGGACACCTTCCACTAGCCCAGGGTGCTCCAAGTCCCATCCAACCTGGCCTGAAACACTTCCAGGATGGGACATCTTGAACACATCCAGGGATGGATGTCTTGAACACAACCAGGAATGGATGTCTTGAACCCTTCAAGGGATGGGACATCTTGAACACTTCCAGGGATGGATGTCTTGAACCCTTCAAGGGATGGATGTCTTGAACCCTTCAAGGGATGGGACATCTTGAACCATTCCAGGGCTGAGTCAGGAATGTGCAGCTTCTCCCACACCACATGGCTGTGTCTGTGCTCTGTTGCAGGGGGGAGCCTCTCCAAGCAGGACTGGACCATCCAGTGGCCCACGACGGAGCCGGGCAAGGAGAACAGCCCCGCATCGTGCCCAGCGGAGCCGGGGCCGTGGGGCAGGACGCACCTCTCGCAGAGCCCCAAAGTGCCACCCAAGTGTGGGCAGCACCACTGCCACGCGGGCACCTCCCACGGACCCCTGTACACCCACGTGGACCGACTGACCGTGGAGGGTCACCCGGGGCTGTGCCCACCCCTGGAGTCCGGCCACCGGTCCCTGCCGCCGTCGCCGCGGCAGCGCCACGCCGCCCACACCCCTCCGCGCACCCCCAACATCGTCACCACCATGACACCTCCGGGGACGCCGCCTGTGCGGCGCAGGAACAAACTGAAGCCCCCTGGGACGCCTCCGCCCTCCTCACGGAAGCTGATCCATCTCATCCCGGGTTTCACGGCGTTGCACCGCAGCAAGTCCCACGAGTTCCAGCTGGGGCACCGCGTGGATGAGGCGCACACCCCCAAGTAAGTGGGTGCCCCGGGGTGCTGGGGTGTGCTGAGGGGGATGAACCCTATCCCAGCACCTCAGGAAAGGTGCTTTTCGTAGAATCATAGAATGGATTGGGTTGGGAAAGACCTCTGAGATCATCAAGTCCAACCCTTGGGCCAACTCCAGTCCCTTTACCAGATCATGGCACTCAGTGCCACGGCCAAGCTCACCTTAAAAACCTCCAGGGATGGGGAATCCACCCCCTCTCTGGGCAGCCCATTCCAATGCCTGAGCACTCTCTCTGCAAAGAATTCTTTTCCAATCTCCAACTTCAATTTCCCCTGGCNTTATCCCGAAATGTTGGAGCGTGGTGTGTTGCTTGGAGCTTTGATGTGGGAAATCCTTTGCAGCCCCAGTGGGCAGTGGGGATGTTGCTGGAACATGTCTGCTTTGCTCCCTTGTTTTGGGAGAGTGGGGTGGATGGGGAGCCAGGAGAGGCACCGGGGCTGCTGGTTGGCAAAGCCCTGGAATGCCAGAGCGTGGGCTAGGTGGGCTGGATGGTCGGATTTTGAAGCTGCAGTAGGGGAATGGCCGTAAGAACCATTTTGGGGTGCCCATGAAGAAGAACCCCTTTGTGGGGGTGCGAGTGCATGCCAGAGCAAGATGGGAATGATCATCTTCCAGCTGAAGAGTGGATATATGGAGATGCGAAGCCTTATGGAGATGATAATTAATATTCTGGAGACCTCCCAGGATGTTTTCCATCCCTGGTGGTGTTTGGAGTAGGCTCTGCAGTCTCTGCCCACATTCCTGCTGCTCCTGCTCTGCAGCTCTGCCGCCAGCAGAGGCTGCTGCTGTGCAGGGAAAGGACTCCCCGGTGCCAACATGCTCCCTTTCCATCTCTTTCCACCCCTTCTCATGTCCTTGATCAGAAAACCCTTCTGCTGCTTCGGCGTGGGGTAACAAAGTGACCAGTGGCCGCCTTGGGGCATANAATTTCCCCTGGCAGAGCTTGAGCCCCCCGTGCCCCCTTGTCCTGTTGCTGAGTGCCTGGGAGAAGAGACCAACCCCCACCTGGCCACAACTTCCCTGATGTGGCACTTCCAGACAGTGCTGAGGTCACCTCTCAGCCTCCTCTTCTCCAGCACAAACACCCCCAGCTCCCTCAGCCTCTCCCCACAGCACTTGTGCTCCACTCCCTTCTCCAGCCTCGTTGCATCATCTGCTCTGCCTGAGGATGGAGGGGCTGGTCCCTGCTAGCCTCCCAAAACAAGACCCCCAGGACAAACTACCCTGTTAGCCCCTAAATTTGGGGTCCTTGAGGGTAAAAAGGCCATTCCAGGATCCTGGGCAGGGATGTGGTGGGAGCCTGGGTACCCTGGCACTGCAGCTCAGACCCTCCTACCCATCCACGGTGCTCTGGCAGCTGGGACAAGAGAAGAGTTAAAACCCTCTGTCTTCCTGAGATGTTCTGACTCCCTGATCCTGAGCTCCCCTTGTTTGGGCAGAGGGCACCAGAGGGGATTTGGGGTGGCAGTTGTATCTGGTGCCACTTGTTCCCCCATAGCACTCCCTGGGCTGTGGCAGCCATCAGGCCATGGTCATTGCATGAAATGAGAGTGGTCATCCTCCTCCCCTGAGCTGGGAGTTTTTGGTCTCTAAAGGCTTTTAGCTTTTGGAAATTAAACTATTTCAGCTGGAAAATGCCTCTTGTAAGGCCACCCTTCCCCTTGTGCTCAGGAACCGAAAAGTGTTTACTTTGGTCTGTCCCTGGAGAGCATCACCATGGATGCAGGAGCAAAGCCTCAGTGAGAAGCCTCTCTTCTCTCTTCTCTCTTCTCTCTCGTCTCTCTTCTCTCTTCTCTCTCTTCTCTCTTCTCTCTTCTCTCTTCTCTCTCCTCTCCCCTCTCCCCACTCCTCTCTCCTCTCTCCCCTCCCNCTCTCTCCCCTCCCCTCCCCTCCCCGCCCCTCCCCTCCTGCAAACTCTTCAGCCCCTGATTCCCATTGGCAGTGGGGATGGGACACCTCGAATTCCTGCAAGAGGAAGGAGCAGGGAAGAGCGTGGAGATGGAAATCTTCCACAGGGTTGCACGAACACAGTGATGTCCCTTTGCCTTCATTGCTCTCTGCCTTCCTGGCACAGGTTGGGCAGAGAAGCTGTGGCTGCCCCATCCCTGGGAGTGTCCAAGGCCAAGTTGGACAGGGCTTGGAGCCACCTGGGACAGTGGGAGGTGTCCCTGCCCATGGTAGGAATGAGTTGGGTTTTAAGGTCCCTTCCAACCCAAATCATTCCATAATGCCTTTGGTCTCTGCCTAACTCTCTCCAGTTTTTCCAGTGCCTCCAGTGCTCCCTTCCTGGTGGTGCCAGGCAAGTTTAGCTCATGATTAGTGAATTAATAGAGGAAGGAGCCAACATTAATTGGGCTCTGTTGTGCTGACACCCCACCAGGGGCCACCGTGTCGCTGCGGAAGGGCCCGGGTTCCCGAAAGCTGCTCGGGGAACCAGGGAGGTTAATTTTCTCTAATGGCACTTAATGATTTTTCAGGAGACAACCACTAAATCCTGCTTTCTAATCCCATTAGTGTTTCGGGATTGTAATTAGTGCGTTAAAGAGGCAGCTTCTTCCTTTTAACTCTTTTCTCCAGCACAGACGTTTCCAAGTCTGAGTTGTTTATTAGCCTGGATGTTGTGGAGCAGATGCCTGGAACAGAGGAAAAGTGGCTTTTTGGGGCTGTTCTCAGCTAATTCTTTTTTTATGGCCGTGTCCCTGCAATTGTAGGGTGGGTTTTTTCACCCTTCTGTGATGTCCGAGTCCTCTGTGCTCTCTGCAGGAGGGTGGGTTCCTGCTGGCCTCAAACATGGAATGGAGCTCATCCCTGAAAGATCACAGAATCACAGAATGGATTGGGTTGGAAAAGACCTCCGAGATCATCAAGTCCAACCCTTGGGCCAACTCCAGTCCCTTTACCAGATCATGGCACTCAGTGCCACGGCCAAGCTCAGGTTAAAAACCTCCAGGGATGGGGAATCCACCCCCTCTCTGGGCAGCCCATTCCAATGCCTGAGCACTCTCTCTGCAAAGAATTTCTACCTGCTCTCCAACTTCAATTTCCCCTGGCAGAGCTTGAGCCCCCCCTGCCCCCTTGTCCTATTGCTGAGTGCCTGGGAGAAGAGACCAACCCCCACCTGGCCACAACTTCCCTTCAGGCACTTCCAGACAGTGCTGAGGTCACCTCTCAGCCTCCTCTTCTCCAGCACAAACACCCCCAGCTCCCTCAGCCTCTCCCCACAGCACTTGTGCTCCACTCCCTTCTCCAGCCTCGTTGCTCTTCTCTGGCCCCGCTCCAGCCCCTCAACATCCTTCCTAAACTGAGGGCCCAGCAGTGGGCACAGCACTCAAGGAGTGGCCTCACCAGTGCCCAGTCCAGGGGCAATCACTGCTCTGGGCCTGCTGGCCACGCTATTGCTGACCCAGGCCAGGATCCCGTTGGCCTTCTTGGCCACCTGGGCACACTCTGCTCATATCCAGCTGCTGTCACAGCACCCCCTGGTCCCTTTGTGCCTGGCCCATGTCCAGCCACTCTGTGCCCAGCCTGTTGTTGTGGCCAACGGGCATGACCCAGCACTTGGCCTTGTTAAACCTCATCCCATTGGATCCTTCCCATCTCTCCAGTCTGTCCAGGTCCCTCTGCAGAGCCCTCCTGCCCTCCAGCACATCAACACTTCCCCCCAGCTTGGTGTTCTCTGCCAATTTGCTGGTGGTGGACTCGATCCATTCATCCAGATCATCAACAAAGGTGTTAAACAGCACTGGGGCCAGCACTGATCCCTGGGGACACCATCAGTGATGGGCCCCAGCACCGTTCCCACCACTCCCTGGGCTGGAGCAGCAGCAAGGCCACCACGTACCACTTGACTCTTGATGACAGCTCATAAACTTGCTTAAGTGTTGTGTTCTGGACCTTTATTCCAGCATTTAATCCATCATTTTTGTCTGCCAAGACCTTCTGAAGCAGGGGTTAAGTTTTTTTGAGCTTGCAGCCTCCAATTTTCCTTCTCAGAGTCTCCAGCTGTTGACCATAACTCGGAGGTACGGAACATTACTCCTGAAAAGATCCCCTGACTTCCATAAATCCACAATCCATAAACATCTCTTGAGTGGTCCTGAAACGGAAACAAAACATTTAGAGTGGCTGATAATATAATGCCCATTTAATACCTCATGAATTCCACGGGCCATTTAAATCTTTCAGGGATAGTTAATGATTATTCATCAGCAAAGGAGTCAGGAAGGAAACAAACTTGGAGTGTAAGGGCTTCAAAATACAGAGCTGGGGATCGAAAGTCAGGGTAGTTATGAGTGAGGTGCCTTAACCCTTGGAAGGTGTGTCAGTAGATCTCTGGAGGCAGGATCTGCCCTAGGGTGTCCTGCTCAAGGAGCTGGTTGGGTGGTCTTCACCCTTAGACCCATCTTTGAACCTGTACTTAGACCCACCTTTGTGCTTAGACCCATCCTTAGAACTATCATTCCCCTTTAGACCTGTCTTTGGATCCATCCTCCATCCTTGGATCCATGCTTGGACCTATCCTTTGTAGTTATCCTTCATCCTTAGACCCATCCTTCAGCTTTAGACCTGTCCCTGGACTCATCCTTGAACCCCTTGGACCCCTGATTAGACCCATCCTTCATCCTTTTGCCCATCGTTAGACCCACTCTTCATCTTTAGAACTGTTCTTAGGTGACACTTGGACCCATCCTTCATCGTGGGACCGCTGATTAGACCCATCCTCTGACCCATCCTTCACCCTTTGGCCTTTCCTTTGGCCCATCCTTCTTCCTTTGGCACATACTTAAACCCATTCTTCATCTTTAGACCCATCTTTAGACCCATCCTTGGACCCCTCATGAGACCTACCCCTGACCCATCCTTGGTCCTCTGACCTATTCTTTGTCTCCTGACACATCCTTTGTCTTTAGACCCATCCTTCTTATTCAGACCATCCTGAGACCCATCCTTAATTCTTGAACCCCTCCTTAGACCCACCCCCTGACCTGTCCTTGGTCCCCTGACCCTTTCTTTGTCCTCTGAGACATCCTTTGTCCTTAGACCGCTCCTTCATCCTTTGTCTTGTCCTTAGACCCCTCATTAGACCCATTCCCTGAGCCGTCTTTGGTCTCCTGACCTGTCCTTGGTCCCCTGACCCATCCTTGGACCCCTGAGCCATCCTTGGACCTCTGAGCCATCCTTGGACCTCTGACCTGTCCTTGTACCCCTGACCCATCCTTGGTCCCCTGACCCGTCCTTGGTTACCTGACCCGTCCTTGGTCCCCTGACCCATCCTTGGACCTCTGAGCCATCCTTGAACCCCTGAGCCATCCTTGGACCTCTGACCTGTCCTTGTACCCCTGACCCATCCTTGGTCCCCTGACCCATTCTTGGTCCCCTCACCTGTTCTTGGTCCCCTGACCCGTCCTTGGTCCCCTGACCCGTTCTTGGTCCCCTGACCCGTCCTTGGTCCCCTGGCCCATCCTTGGTCCCCTGACCTGTTCTTGGTCCCCTGACCTGTCCTTGGTCCCCTGACCCATCCTTGGTCCCCTCACCTGTTCTTGGTCCCCTGACCCGTCCTTGGTCCCCTGACCCGTTCTTGGTCCCCTGACCCGTCCTTGGTCCCCTGACCCGTCCTTGGTCCCCTGACCCATCCTTGGTCCCCTGACCTGTTCTTGGTCCCCTGACCTGTCCTTGGACCCCCAAGCCATCCTTGGACTCCTGACCCATCCTTGGTCCTCCAAGCCATCCTTGGA
The DNA here is from genome assembly GCA_013396695.1 of Sakesphorus luctuosus. Taxonomy (NCBI): domain Eukaryota; kingdom Metazoa; phylum Chordata; class Aves; order Passeriformes; family Thamnophilidae; genus Sakesphorus; species Sakesphorus luctuosus. The sequence goes on from VWZD01009264.1 coordinate 28,097, forward strand.
CTCCTGACGCCTCCTCGGTCCCCTGACCCGTCCTTGGTCCCCTGACCCGTGCGAAGGGCAGGTGAGCCCAAACCCTCATCTGCTTCCCAGCTGTGGTTCCCGTTGCCAGGCTGGTGTCTGGCCAAATCCATGGACTCGGTGGCCTCCAAGGAGCAGCCTCGGGCGAGCAGCTGGGAGGGCGGATCAGGGCGAACCCACAGGCAGTTCCAGCAGCGTGACCTGACTGGGCTGAGCCCTGCAGGAAGTGCTGAACTGTCCCCAGGGAACATGAAGCAGCTGCTGGAGAGGACACGCTGTTTTTGTGGTGCACCTAGGTCAGGTTTGGGCTGGGAGGAGGCTCCTCCAACTCAAGGCAGCTTAATTTTGGATAAGTTCATCCTGTATCGTTGCAGTCACATTCCAGGCATGGATGCAGACAGGGTCAGGTGTTCTGGTGGAAAAACATGTTGATTCAAAGCCTTCTCACGGTTGATTTCCTTCCCTTCAGCCCCTCTGGCGCTGGGGTGGTGTTTTGGTGTGGGTTTTCCAAACCAGCATGAGGATATCCTGGCTGGGTGAGGTCAGGTGTGAAGTTCACATCTGATCAGAAATAGAGCACATCTCCATTTTCTTCTTTTCCTTTTTCCTTGTGTTATTTCCAGCTCTGTCTTGATGCTTTCAGTCCTGTGGGTGTTTTTCTCCATCCCACTTAACAGAGAAACCCTCAGAACAGGATATTTCCTGTGGCCCTTGGGGAAGTCTTGCATCCTACTGGGATCATTTAGGCAGAGAGGTGAATCACAGACCTCCAGAAATGAGGACCAGGGGTCTTCTCCCCCACCCCCACCCCACCGAGGAGCTTGTGGTGAAACTGCCTCTCAGACTTCATCATCTAAGCTGGTCTTAAATGTTACTGAGTGATAGGTCATTTATTCTGCTTCTCTGCAACCTTTATAATAATGATGTTTCCCCTTGTATCAATTCCAGCCTCCCAGGTACATCGATTATTTGATGTTCTGCATGGGTGGGATTTGGAAGGATGGAGACAGCTCTTGTTCCTGGTGGTTTTGTGACATTTCCCAGGTTTGGAAGGGCAGGTGGGCTCTTGGCATTGGAGATGAGCACGAGATGGATGTTTGCAGAGCAGGTGGATGCAGCAGGACACTACCAACATGTGCAACTAATGCATGTGCAGTGTCCTCCCAGGAGAGCAGGACCAGGTGGGCCCCTGGGCTGTGCCAGCCATGGTGTGTCACAGCCCCAGGGCAGTGCCCGTCCCTGTGCTGGCACTGCTGAGGCACCTCCAGCCCTGGGGCAGTTCTGGGCCCCTCATACAGGAGGGACACTGAGGGGTTGGAGCGTGTGCAGGGCAGGGAACGGAGCTGGGAAGGGGCTGGAGCAGCAGGAGGGGCTGAGGGAGCTGGGGGGGCTCAGCCTGGAGAAAAGGAGGCTCAGGGGGGACCTTCTGGCTCTGCAATCCCTGCCAGGAGGGGGGAGCTGGGAGTCGGGCTCTGCTCCAGGAACAGGGACAGGAGGAGAGGGAATGGCCTCAGGCTGGGCCAGGGGAGGATTAGCTTGGATATTGGGAAAATTCCTTAATGGAAAGGGTGCTCAGGCCCTGGCAAAGCTGCCCAGGGCAGTGGTGGAGTCCCCATCCCTGTAGGGGTTTAAAAGCCCTGTGGATGTGGCACTTGGGGACATGGGACAGTGGTGGCCTTGGCAGTGCTGGGGGATGATTGGACTCGATGTCCTTAAAGGTCTTTTCCAACTGAAAGGATTCCAGGATTCCATGATCTCCGGCACTGTGTTACTCAATCTGTGCCGTGTCTGGAAACACAGAGCCCCACCTGGTTCTGCTGCAAGAGGCAGAGCACAGATGTGAGGGAATTTGGAGAGCAAAATGAGCAGCATCTCTCCCTGTGCTTCCAGATAGTCCTCCTGATCCATCTCGGTGCCTTGGCTGGTGAGTCAGGGCTGGGGAGTTTTGCACAGGTCCTGGAACGTCTCCAGCTCCCTCAAAGTACGGTTTGCACACCGTGCCTTGACAGTGATGTGTGGCCTCCATAGCAAACTGGCTCTGTGCTGCAATTATCCCACTGCTCTGGGCTGTGCTTCTCCTTAGGTATGTCATTAATGTTAATTACTGCTGTGCTATTCCATCAAGAGGCACAGGAGCTTTCACATGCTTGGAGGAGAAACTTTTCACCGTGTCCTTTAATGAGAAGCTGAGCCTCCTTTGGCCACTTTGAACGTGATGATGAATTTAGATAAGGATTAACATCCCCGGGGTGGGGGGAGGTGGGGTGAGATGTGGCAGAGCCCTCCTGCTGCCTGATGTGCTGTCCAGGCTGTCCCTGCGGGAGCAGAGGGCATGGAGAGGGCAGTGCTGTGGGCAGCGTCCCTGGGTGGGGACCAGGAGATGGATCGACTGCTGTTGGCCATGGCACAACCAGGAGGACATGCTTGAGCTGTTCTCAGCTCTCTCTTCCAGCTGTAGCTGTGCAGACAAGACCTGAGGCAGCTCCTCTGACTTGTTCTTTGTGCTTCCAAGAGTTTGGTGGGTGCATCTCACCATCATCCTGCAAGCCCCCACTGAGCCCCTGGGCCAAGCTCTGTGTGCTGCTCTTCTCATGTCAATGCAGGAGGTGCAGGCAAATGCCTGAGTTGATCACATCCCTTTCCTTAGTTGGTTTCTCCAAGCATGGAGGTGATGGGGGCTGGGAAATAGGATCATGTACCAATGGAGAGTTCTGTGGTCTTCAGTCCTCCTTCCTCTGCTCTGGAGCCAGGCTGGGAGAGCTGGGGGGGCTCACCTGGAGAAGAGAAGGCTCCAGGGACACCTGAGAGCCCGTTCCAGGGCCTAAAGGGGCTCCAGGAGAGCTGGAGAGGGACTAGGGACAAGGCATGGAGGGACAGGACAAGGGCTTTAAGTAGAAGCAGAGTAGATTTATACTGGATATTGGGAATAAATTCTTCCCTGTGACGGTGGGCAGGCCCTGGCACAGGTTGGGCAGAGAAGCTGTGGCTGCCCCATCCCTGGAAGTGTCCAAGGCCAGGTTGGACAGGGCTTGGAGCACCCTGGGCTGGTGGGAGATGTCCCTGCCCATGACAGGGGGGTGGATTAGCCCTTTAAAGGTCCCTTCCAAGCCCAGCCATTCCGTGATTTGGTGGCAAAGCTGTTGTGCATGGCTGAGGTCATGCTGTCCTGGCATGGGCAAAGCCACTCACTGGGTGCACACACGGAGCTCTCCAGGGTTGAACTGGTGTGGAAGAGTCTCCAACAAGAGAAACTCAACCTCACCAGCCTCCTTGGCCACAGCTGGTGGTGCTCACCCCCCACTGCCCTTGTGTGTCCCTCAAAGAAACGTAACGGTGGAAACGAAGAAAACAGAAGGGGCTTAATGAGAAACAGGTCCTGCTTCAGGATCCTGGCAATTACCTCCTCCAGCTCCTTCCCACAGCAGCCTGTGTCTGCTCCCAGCACCATTCCTGCTGCCCTCCTGCAGCACCATCTCCTTGGATCCTGGGAGGAGGGGGGGAAAAACCTGTTTGGCTCCAACTCCCTTCAAAGCATTTCCCGGCTTTATAATTTGCAGCTGTGATAAAAAGTTCCACTTTGTGCTTGGAAAAGAGAATAATAGATCAGTAAGACTTGAACCTTAAAATTCAGCCATCCAGGGAAGTGGGGACAGGCACTTGGATAAATATTTAACTGCTGAGGCTTTGATATGAAGAACCTGCTTTTCTTCTGGCCAGGGGAGGGAGGGTTTGTTGCCTCTTACAGTAACGAGGAGGATAAATGAAACATCTGCTGGATATTCTCTATTTATGTTTTTAATATCAAGCCAGTATTGTGTGGAGTTTGCTCAGGTCTGGGTGTATAATGAAGAAATTTCAGCTGTTCAGACAAGTTCAAATAACCCACTGGCTTTGCCTTGAACCCTGGAAATGCTAAAGCAGCCAGTGCTGTCCTTGCTGCATGGGCAGGGATTGGGATGGCACCGGGAATGGGAGCTGGATGGTTGTTTTCCTGTGGGCAAGGGCACCTGGTGCCTCCTCTGCTGGCTGAGATGGCTCCAGCCCTGGTGGGTTTGGTCCAAACTCCCCAAGCCTGTTTGGGGCTGCTCAGGTTGCTTGGCCAGGGAAGTCACTGGGAAAGGGAATTTGGGAAATCCTGAAGGGAATGGATTTTGCCAACTATGTGCCACCATGGGAAGCCAAAGGGAAGGGAGAACTGAGAACTCTTCTGGAGAGGGGCTTTGGACAAGGGATGGAGGGACAGGACAAGGGAATGGCTTCCCACTGCCAAAGGGCAGGATGAGGTGGGATATGGGGAAGGAGTTCTTCCCTGTGAGGGTGGAGAAGTTGCCCAGAGAAGCTGTGGCTGCCCCATCCCTGGAAGTGTCCAAGGCCAGGTTGGACAGGGCTTGGAGCAACCTGGGCTGGTGGGAGGTGTCCCTGCCCATGGCAGGGGGTGGAATAAGAGCATCTTTAAAGTCCCTTCAACCCAAACCATTCTGGGATTCTTGCATTAACAATTCCAAGAGTAAATTTGAGGCAGTTCCTCCTTTTTTTGTCACTGCTCAGGGATGCTCCAGGCTCGGGCTGGAGCCGCCTGCCCTTTGTGGAGGAGCTGCCGAGGCACAGGGGAAGATTTACCTGCTCCTTCCTCTGATTTAATACAGAATATTGTGCAATTAAGCCAGTCAAAAAGCCATAAATCTTCTGGGCTGAGCCCTGGCCGAGGCTCTGTGCTCCAGGCCAGGCAGGATCTTTAATCCTTTGCAGCTGAAATACCGATGAGAGGATTTTTCCCCCCCTTCATTCTATTTCCCTTCCTTTAAGAGAAACGCTTGTGTTGAAATTGGAGTGTGTTGGAGAGGAGCAAAGTGGTGAATAAAACATTGCCTGGCTCCCTCAGCTGCAGGGTCAGCTCCTCAATTTTGGCTAAATTTTAAATTAAACCTCTTTTAATTTTTTAATTACAATAATAGTGGAAGCGACAGCAAAGAAAATATTTATTTATCCGATTTCCATCTTTTTATCGAAGAGCACGGAGTGCAGGGGACTCCATGGGTGGTGTGTCCCCTTTTAGGATGATCATGGCAGAGCCATAAACCAGGAGCATCATGGCCCTCTATGGCCATTGAATCTCCTCTCCCTGTAACCCACAGATCCCGTTGTGTCCATCCCCACATTGCAGGTGCTCTTCTGTCTGAATCACACAGGGACATCCCATCCAACACTCTGTGTGTCCTCACCAGGCACCTCCAGGAGACACTCCAGCATTTCTAGAATCATAGAATCAGTTGGGTTGGAAAAGACCTCCGAGATCATCAAGTCCAACCCTTGGGCCAACTCCAGTCCCTTTACCAGATCATGGCACTCAGTGCCACGGCCAAGCTCAGCTGAAAAACCTCCAGGGATGGGGAATCCACCCCCTCTCTGGGCAGCCCATTCCAATGCCTCAGCACTCTCTCTGCAAAGAAGTTTTTTCTGCTCTCCAACTTCAATTTCCCCTGGCAGAGCTTGAGCCCCCCCGTGCCCCCTTGTCCTATTGCTGAGTGCCTGGGAGAAGAGACCAACCCCCACCTGGCCACAACTTCCCTTCAGGCACTTCCAGACAGTGCTGAGGTCACCTCTCAGCCTCCTCTTCTCCAGCACAAACACCCCCAGCTCCCTCAGCCTCTCCCCACAGCACTTGTGCTCCACTCCCTTCTCCAGCCTCGTTGCTCTTCTCTGGCCCCGCTCCAGCCCCTCAATCTCTTGCCTCAACTCAGGGGCCCAGAACTCAACACAACACTCAAGGTGTGGCCTCCCCAAGGCAGAGGCCAGGGGAAGGCTCACTGCCCTGGGCCTGCTGGCCACGCTACTTTGGATCCAGGCCAGGATCCCATTGGCCTTCTTGGCCACCTGGGCACACTCTTGGCTCCTCTTGAGCTTCCTGTCCCTCAGTCCCCCCAGGTCCCTTTCTGCCTGGCTGCTCTCCAGCCACTCTGTGCCCACCCTGTGCTGCTGCAGGGCTTGGGGTGGCCAAAGGGCAGGACCTGCACTTGGCCTTGTTGAACTCCATCCCATTGCAATCAGCCCATCTCTCCAGTCTCTCCAGATCCCTCTGCAGAGCCCTCCTGCCTTCCAGCAGGTCGACACTCCCTCCCAACTTGGTGTCATCAGCAAATTTGCTGCCTATGGACTCAATCCCCTCATCTAAATCATTTAGGACACACCGTCTCTCCATCCCTACCAGTCCTTGCCCTCCCACCCATTCCAGCCTCGCTGGGCTGAGAGAGTGATGTCCCCTTTGTCACGGTGTCTGCTCCTGTTTTCCACCGCCTGTTGAAACCCTCTCTTTTCTTTCTGATAAGCGTTTGACTGATCCCACAGAGCAGCCGCCAACGAGCCATTCAGCCTGGATTGACACCTAAAGGGATTTGCATGAAGCGCTTCAAACTAGCTGGGCTGCCTTTTTTTTTTTTTCTTTTTAAACCATCATCATCTATTTAGCAAATTCCGGCGTGAAATGATGTCCCTGATAGTTGGCATTCAGATGGCACTGATTTTTCCCCGGGCATCCTGTGGCAGAAATTAGCCTTGATGTTCTGGAGGACTCTGCTCTGGGGGGGCTTGGTGGGGGTGTCTGGTGTTCCCACCACAAGAGTCACTGGATAAAGGGTAAAATTGAGGATTTTTGGCCGTTCAGGGGGTTAGGGAATGGGGAAAGACAATGGAAAGGAGCTGGTGGGGGTCTGCTGGTTTGTGGGGAGGGCTGGGAACAAGGAATTTTGGGAAGGGTTTGGGGAACCAAGGACTGTGTGGGGCTGTGCCTGTCCCACTGGGGGTGCTTGGTGCTTGTAGAACCCTGGGAATGCCCAGCTTGTAGAACCCTGGGGATGTCCAACCTTTGGAACCCTGGAATGCCCAGCTTGTAGAACTCTGGGAATACCCAGCTTGCAGAACCCTGGGAATTCCCAACTTGTAGAAGCCTGGAATGCCCAGCTTGTAGAACCCTGGGAATGTCCAACCTTTGGAACCCTGGGAATGCCCAGCTTGTAGAACCCTGGGGATGTCCAACCTTTGGAACCCTGGAATGCCCAGCTTGTAGAACTCTGGGAATACCCAGCTTGCAGAACCCTGGGAATTCCCAACTTGTAGAAGCCTGGAATGCCCAGCTTGTAGAACCCTGGGAATACCCAGCTTGCAGAACCCTGGGAATGCCCAACTTGCAGAAGAACCCTGGGAATGCCCAACTCGGACAAGAACCCTGGGAATGCCCACTTTGCACCCTCCTGCATCAGGGATGGGGCTGGCACAACCACAGAGAGGATTCCTGAAGCTCATGTCCCTGTCCCAGGGCTCCTTCCATGGGCTGAGGTGAGCACAGGGGTGTTTAAAAACTTGGATTCAATCATCTTTAGGGTCTTTCCCAACCTAAATAATTCTATGAAGTAGCATTTCCCTAAATGACTCCCTCAGAGCTCTTGGAGAGGAGACTCCAATGGGAGAAGAGATGATCCCACTGGGGTGGTTGTTGCCCTGTGGCTGGTTTGGGGGAGCTCTGCTGGTGGAAAGCCAAGAGCAACCATCCCAATTTCACTTTGAGATGTTGTGATGCAACCCATGGTTTGGGTTTGAATGGACCTCAAAGCCATTCCAGTCCCACCCCCTGCCATGGGCAGGGAC
>VWZD01009264.1:40439-80331 GCA_013396695.1 Sakesphorus luctuosus
CCTGCCTTCCTTCCTTCCCTCCTTCCCTTCCCCTCACTGCTATCTGGGATCACTGAGGCATCATCAAGCCATTCCTGCCATCCTTTTCCTCCCCTTCCCCTGGCTTTGGTGCCCATGGGACCTGGCAGGAGCTCTGCAGGCAGGCCATGCTCCTCCAGGAGATGCCCAGCTCCCTTCCTGCCCCTGGCACAGCCAGGGCATCCCCCTGGAGTGAGGGGTTTTTTGCAGCACTGTTTTCCCTGTGCCATGGGCTGAGTTCAGCTTGCAGCCTGGCCTGGCAGGGCACAACCCCAGCCCTGAGGACCCTCCCAGCCGTGTCTGGTTGCATTAGGCTCCCTCCCAGCTCTGTGCCGGATTCCAGCCCGTGCCAGGAGAGCCTGATGGAACGTGGCACTGCGGGGGCAGGATGTGATGGGACATGAAGGGCTATCAAGTGCCTAACGCTGCTGCAGAGGTGTCTCCTCTCATTTCCCTCGGCCCTCCAGGCTCCTTGGCTGCTGGGAGTGTTTGTTTCCCAGGCTGGATGTGGAGCCTGGCTTGGTTTCACCAGCTGGTTGATCCCTGTTCAGAGGTTTCAGCATCAGTGAGGCCGTTTGGTGCTTCAGGATCAACATCTGTGTGGGAGCTCTGCCAAGCAGGGCAGAGGCACATTTGTGTGGAGGAGGGAATCATGGAATGGTTTGGGCTGGAAGGGACCTCAAAACTCATTTGTTCCACCCCCTGCCATGATACCTATCCGTTGGCCCACAGGTAATTTCCAGACACAGTTTTCCTGCTTTGAAGCTTCCCATGTGGTTTTGTTCTGCTGGTGCTCCCCTGGGAGGCACTTTGGGGCTCTCAGGGCAAAGCATCCTTCACATCTTCCAGGGTGACAGCACAGGGACTGTAGGATTATAGAATAGTTTGGGTTGGAAGGGACCTAAGAGTTCATCTAGTCCACCTGCCATGGGCAGGGACACCTCCCACCAGCCCAGGTTGCTCCAAGCCCCGTCCCACCTGGCCTTGGACACTTCCAGGGATGGGGCAGCCACAGCTTCTCTGTTCCAGGACCTCCCTACCCTCCCACTAAGGACATCAAGTTGGCATCTTTGCAGCTTTCCCCACAACCCACATTGCTGTTGTGGGACCTGGGTGGCTTCCCCCTTCCCTGGTACATGATGCTCTGGGTGTCTTCAGCTCCCTGCTCAGCTCCCACTGCCATTCTCCAAAGATCCAGGGCTTGTAGGTCCTGTGAGAAGCACTGATGGTGGTTTGGGGGTCAGACCTCACCCCAGCTCCTGGGTTACCACTACTTCTCCTTGCCTGGAGTGCAGTGGGATCCCCAAGTGCTGCTGGCTGAGCTCCATGGGGCTCCCCAAAGGTGTGAGCCAGCCCATTGTGCCTTCCCTGCATCCCAAGGACCTCCCTGGCCCCGTCTTTGTGGCACAGACATGGTTTGGCAGACAAATTCTCCACAACATCCCCTCCCTGTGACCATGGGCTTGGACAGGTGTACCCTCTCCTGGGTTAGGAGCTGGCTGGAGGGATGGGCCCAGAGAGTGCTGGTGAATGGGGCTGTGTCCAGCTGGCAGATGGCAGCTGGTCACCAGTGGTGTCCCCAGGGGTCAGTGCTGGGTCCAGTCCTGTTTAACATCTTTAGTGATGATTTAGATGAGGGGATTGAGTCCATCAGCAGCAAATTTGCTGATGCCACCAAGTTGGGAGGGAGTGTCGACCTGCTGGAAGGCAGGAGGGCTCTGCAGGGGGACCTGGAGAGACTGGAGAGATGGGCTGATTGCAATGGGATGGAGTTCAACAAGGCCAAGTGCAGGTCCTGCCCTTTGGCCACCCCAAGCCCTGCAGCGCTCCAGGCTGGGCACAAAGTGGCTGGAGAGCAGCCAGGCAGAAAGGGACCTGGGGGGACTGAGGGACAGGAAGCTCAAGAGGAGCCAAGAGTGTGCCCAGGTGGCCAAGAAGGCCAATGGGATCCTGGCCTGGATCCAAAGTAGCGTGGCCAGCAGGCCCAGGGCAGTGAGCCTTCCCCTGGCCTCTGCCTTGGGGAGGCCACACCTTGAGTGTTGTGTTGAGTTGTGGGCCCCTGAGTTGAGGCAAGAGATTGAGGGGCTGGAGCGGGGCCAGAGAAGAGCAACGAGGCTTTTTGATGGAGAAGCTCATGACTAGAAGGTCCTCTTTGTGTCTCTGTTATCTGGTGGTCCTGGAGGTGTCTGGCATTGCCAGAGCACTGTCACCATGTGCATCCAGATCAGGTCACCTGCTTGGTCTCCTCCAGGATGGGCCAACACTGTCATTCCTGTCCTGGACTATGTAAAACAAAAGTGAGTGGAAGGGAAGGGCCAAACAAAGGCTATGAGTGACTTTGCTCTGCCAGGACAGAAAAATGAGCAGCTAGGGTATGTGGCTGAGCAGGGAATGCCCTTGTGGCTGCCCTTCCTCCAGCTGAGGTCCAGCCCTGCAGAAGAAAAGGAGCAGCCAACTCAACCCAAGCCAACCCAACTCAAGCCTTTCTGTGCACCAAGAGAGACCAACCCAGCCCTTGTCCCCAGTGCTCCATGAACTGAAGATGTGTGTGAAGTCTCTTTGTGCAGGGACATTGCTGAACACCTTCCTGCAGCACAGAGGCTCTTGCCATGTCCCACGAGAAAGACAAGAGCCATGGAGCACACCCTGGTGTGTGGAGTCATGAGCTGTGACCCTTCCAAGCCTTTGCTGACTCCTGGAGAGACAGTCACATGGTTTAATGTGGTCCCCAGTGATGTCCAACTCCCAGCTGGGGGCATCAGCCCAGTCCTGTCCATCAGCTCCACTGCATCATCCCCTTTGGTGCTGTCCCTGGTGGGTCACTTCTCCTCAGTCCTGGTCCTGGCTCTTCCTCTTGGCTTTGTGACCAAGGACTTTGCAGGTTATGGTGCTGACCTCCTGCCCCAGGAAACAGCCTGGCTGTGCCCACCTGGGGCTTGGGTGGGCAATGAGGGGTGGCCAAGCAAGTGGCAAGTGCTGAGATGCCACCAGAGCTCTCTGAGCCCCCTCAGCCCCTGACCATCTGTGAAAGAGCCCCTGGAGGGGTCACCTTGGGTGGGTATGGCTGGTGGAGAAGGATTCAGGATGACATCCAGTTCATCCATGTGGGAATCCAGGATCCCTAAATCCAGCCCTTCTGCTGGAAAGGACCAGGCAGAGCACTGAAGGTGCTGTGGGGCACATGTGCAAGCAGTCAGTGCCCTTCACACCACGGCCCCTCTCCACGGGCATCCCATCCCCAGTACTGGGGGTGGTTTTGTGGGAAGAGACTTCTTAACACTGTCCTGGCTCAATCCACCTTCATTCCCAAAATTTCTTCATGACCATGAGTGGTTTTCTCCTCCCCAAACCTGCCCTGCTGCCACTCCAATGGTGTGAGCACTCCAGGGGTGTGTTGGAAGCCCAGCTGGGAGCTCCTACATCTGGCCACATCTGGCTGCCTCAGCCAGCAGTGAAGCTCCAGAGGTTTCCCCACTCCAGGAAGGCTGTGTGGAGTCCCAGAATACAGCTTTGTCTGGGTAAGCCTAATTGAGCCTGCAAGGCTGAGAACTGGGGGCAGAAATCCCAGTGTGAGTCTCTCAGGCAGCGGAGCAGCTGAGCACGACATTCCAGCTGTTTAAATAGGATTGTCACGCTGCAAAGAGGAGCTGCTGGGATTAGGAAGCAGCTCTGTTTTCTTACTAGAGAGATGCTCTGAGAACAGCTCTGCCTCCTTTTCCTGCTGTGGATAATCCCCTTGGCCACAGCTGAGGTTTTGTTTCATCCTGCTGCATCGTCTTTCCACCCACAGCACCTGGGTTTGGACCTGGCTGTGATCCCATAGCATCCCAGAATGGTTTGGGTTGGAAGGGACCTTTAAGACCATCTCAATCCAACCTCTGCATGGATAGGGACACCTTCCACTAGACCAAACTCTGTGCAGAATATTTGCCATGTGCACTAAGAGAGGGAACAGGCGACTCCCTTGGTGGTTTGAATCCTGCATGGATTTTGTATCCTAGAGAGAGAAAGTGCTGGAGCTGCTGCTCTGTGTGTTACTGCAGCTGAGCTATTCAGGGATCAAACCTATCCTATTTTGGCCCTAAAACCAGCATGAGCAAGGACTGAGGTGTCTCATGAAGGGGCTTTGAACCCTTTGCTGCAGAGCATCTCCCTGGTGTGCTTGGCTCCCCAGCTGGCACCATGTGGAAAGTAACCTCTGCCATCAGGATGGTGGTGAGACACTGGAACCACTGTGGTGGTGAGTGTCCCTGGAACTGGCACAGGGTGGGCAGAGAAGCTGTGGCTGCCCCATCCTTGGTAGTGTCCAAGGCCAGGTTGGACAGGGCTTGGAGCAACCTGGGACAGTGGAAGGTGTCCCTGCCCATGGCAGGGGGTGGGACTGGATGATATTTAAGATCCTTCCCACCCAACCCATTCCATGTGATTTCTGCCTGGGGCTGTGGTGGTGGATAATCCTGCCACTGGATCTCTTCAATTGTTGAACTCTTCTGGGAAAAGGCTGCACTCCTGTGTCTCCCCTTAATCTCTCTGTGGGCCTCAACCACTCTGGGCTGGTACTGGGACCATTTGGTGGCAGCCTGGGGTAGACACAGGTCTGTGGGACATCTACAGACAAGTGCAAAGTCTCCTGGCCAATCCTTGGCTTTGCAGTGATTCATCCCAGGATGCTTTCCAAGTTCACTTCCATCGATTTATGCGTCCCATTCATAATGTGAACATCTCCTGATGCTGTTTGCTGTAGTAGGAGGACGAGGGTATGTTTATCAGGCTGTCACCATGATGGATAACCTGTTCACACCATTCCCTGGCCATCCAGAGAGGTGCCAGGAGATGAAGAAGGGGGAACTGGGACAAAACACGGTCCCCATCACCGAGGTTTGGCACCGCTGCCAAGCTCAGATGATGCTCCTGGTGTCCTTGGTGAGGGTGTTTGCTCACTGAGGGCATCACTGCCCTCCTGCTCTGCCCCCAGGGAGGGTGGAAACCCAAAATAATGAGCCAGGGAAGCTCCAGCTGCTCCTCTCCATGCAGGAGGTGCCCAGGCATCCCAGCTCACAGCTGGGGAGTGAAGGGAAACATCCCCCCTGGCAGCTGTCGGGATGGCAGCGGGGCCAGGAGGGCGTCACGGCCGCGGCAGCAGCGCCGTCCCCGTCACCTCCGAGGCGCGCGGGTGCCACTCAGGGACCGGCGGTGGCTGTCACAGCTGCCTGTCACCGCTGGGGGGGCTGGTGGCAGGGCTCTCCTCCCGTGTCGGCTGTCAGAGACATGCCGGAGGTGGCTGTCACCCTCTGCCCGGTTGGTTTCCCCCTTCCCTGCTCTCCTCCCGGCACATCTGATCCCATCAAGCACAGGCTGTTGACTCAAGGATAAGCTGTGCTGTGTGGAGCAGGAGCCGTGACCTTTGCCGCTGTGATGCCGTGGTGAAGGAACCACGGAGATGTTGGGGTGTTGGTGGAGGGTGGCATCCCCTGGCATCGGGGTCTGCGCGACTCTGATGTGCTGGGGGGCGTCGGGCAGTGCCACGACATCGGGGAGCAGGGTTTGGCTTTTGGGAGCCCCTCTGGGCGGTGAGGAGGCAGGAAAGGGATGGGTGTTCACCCGGGGGTCCCCACTGGGCTGCTTTTTCCCTGGGAAATTCCACTTGTGCCCGTTAAATGCCATCCCGGAGGAGGAGAGGGAGGGCATTTATGCCAGGGGAAGAGCGAGGAGAGGTTGGATTTTCAAGCCATGCAGGAGGTTGCTGGTGATAAAGGTTTAAGTAATGACTGACACGCAGGCGGGGGACGTTGGGAGACATCAATAGTCGGGGGCAGCTCGGGGTGGCTGGTGCGGGGAGGAGGAGGGAGAGGGAGAGAGGAAGGCAAAGAGGGACAGAGGCAGCCGCTGTCACGCTCCGAAGCTTGCGAGGATCAACTGAGCTCGCTGTCTCGGGTCTGGCACTTCTCCATCCCAGGGTCCCCGCGACAGAGCCTGGCCCCCCCTGCAGCAGCAAGACGTGCTCACGTTTTTTTTTTCTTGCAATTACCTCAAATTGTGGCAATTTGGGGGTTTTCACTGGGAATATTCGTCCTGTGCTGCCTCGAGGGACGTTGCTGCATCTCCACCTTCCCTCTGGCTATCACCCTGATTTAGTAATGGGAGAAACCGCTTTTCCTCCCGGTGCGAATCTCACTGCACAGGTTAAAGGGGAGAGAATTGGCAATTAACTCCGAGGCTCCCCAAAGTCTTGGGGCTGTTCCCCACGGCAGGGCGGGGGGTGCCTTCCCCTGCCCCCCTGCCCCGCTTCGCTGCTTTTCCCTCCTGCAAACAGCAGGTCTATTGTTAACCACCACCATCCTACGTGTATCACTCCCTCTAATGACCGTAATTAGCCGTGAATCACGTAGGTCTCATTTATGTTAGGAGGTCAAAATCCCTGATACACTTTAATACATTTTTGCAGTGCGCATATTTAGAAAGTAATTAAAAGGCTCAGCAGCCGCTTTTGCCTCCGTTCCTTCTCCCCCTCCCCCGGCTGGCAGGATTTAATTGAGGCCAGCTGAAAGTTTAGTGGAAATAAATTGTGGCTGATAAAGCTGAGGTTGTAATTTAATTCCGGGAGAGGAGCTGTTCTTGCCCGGGTGTTTAGTTCTTCAGGGACCGGTGTTGGAAGGGGAATGATGACAACTTGTTTGTGTAATGGGATTTACTGAGGGGAAAGTGACGTTTAGAGAGGGCTGAGGCTCCTGCATGGAGTGGTGACACTCTTTGGAGCGTCATCTCTGAGATTTGGGGACCAACTTCCCACTCCTGGGAGTTTGCAGATGCTGGGCTGGTGGGGGGGATGCTGGTCCAGCAGCCTGGGGTGGGTTGGCTCAAGAGCTGATGAGAACCGTGGATCAAAAATACTGGCATGGGGGGAAACAGCCAAGGTGGGGCTGGGGGCAGCAATTACCCTCATTTTGGAGGGGCTTCTAAAAATTGGGCAGAGTGACTTTTTTATATGGGCAGGTAGGGACAGGATAAGGGGAATGGCTTCCCACTGCCAGAGGACAGGATTAGGTGGGATATTGGGAAGGAATTGTTGGCTGGGAGGGTGGGCAGGCCCTGGCACAGGTTGGGCAGAGAAGCTGTGGCTGCCCCATCCCTGGGAGTGTCCAAGGCCAGGTTGGACAGGGCTTGGAGCAACCTGGGCTGGTGGAAGGTGTCCCTGCCCATGGCAGGGAGTGGCACTGGATGGGCTTTAAGGTCCCATCTCATGATTCTATGATCTAACATCTTAATTGATGGCTCTGCCTGTGGAATGTCGAGGACAAATGCAGTGGTGAAAGAGAAGGAGCTGGAGCAGCTGCTGGAGAGGGGCTGGAGAAGGCAGTTTGGGATGATGCTGGAGAAGGAGGGGAGGCACTTTAGGATGGAGAAGGAAGCAGTTTGGGATGATGCTGGACAAGGAGGAACTTTAGGATGCTGGAGAAGGAAGCAGTTTGGGAGGATGCTGGAGAAGGAGGGAGTTTGGAATGATGCTGGACAAGGAGGCAGTTTGTGATCATGCTGGAGAAGGAAGCAGTTTAGGATGGCAAAAGAGGCAGTTTGGGATGATGCTGGAGAAGGAGGCCCTTTAGGATGCTGGAGAAGGAAGCAGTTTGGGATGGTGAAAGAGGCAGTTTGGGATGATGCTGGAGAAGGAGGAACTTTAGGATGATGCTGGAGAAGGAAGCAGTTTGGGATGCTCCCAGGACTTCGGCGCTGGCACAGGAAGCAGGATGTAAATGTAACCTTCAGCAGGCGAGCGCAATTAGAGGGCCCTGCTGCCCACTATATTAAAATGGGATATCCGAGCAAACAGTGGCTCTCCCCGCTCCCAGGGTTCATTTCCAGCGCGTGTTTGCCGAGGGATTTGCCGGCACACGGAGCAAACGGCCGGGCTGCGCCCCCCGCCCCTCCCCGGCCCCGCTCGTGCGGGCTCTGCCGCTTGGGCCGGGAAACCTCTCAAATCCGGCACTGAAAATCCAGCCTTTGGATGCCGGCACAGATTCCCTCCCAGGGCTGGGCATCCTGCAGGGCAGGACCTCTCCATGGGCTCCTCTCCAGGAGGAAGAGGAGAGACTCCATCCTTGAGAGGCCGAAGAGCGATGTGTGGTCCAGGCGTGGCCGTGCTGCTAATTAACTTCCTGCTCCAGACAGTGCTAATGAACTTACCTCTTATTCCTTACCCTTTCTCCTTCCTTTTTCCTTGGAAGGAGAGCACCGAGGCTGCTTTTTGCTCTGTTCTTCTCATGGAATATGAGTGCAATCTCCTTCTGAGTGTCTGACACTCGGCTCTTTGTTCAGCCGCCACCGCCAGATGTGATGTCTTATTAAGAAACGATGATGGGGCCGTTGCAGCTTTATTTTCCCTTTCTTGTTTGGACATCATGAAGTGGTTCCAAAAGCTTTGCAGTCCTGCTGTGCCTGCACATGGGAGCATCATATTCCTGGTCCAGACTGGGTGCTGGGGGCTGCTGTGGGGCGACAGGAGACCCTTGTTTCCCACACACCCAAGCACAAAGCCAGAGGTCTCAAAGGGAGCCCAGTGGGGCATCTGCAAGGGGAAATTTCAGGAAAACCCCATTTTTTGTGTGCATCCTTTCCTCTCCTTCCCAAAACTTGAAGCCCAGTGCTTGCCTTGGATGGCACTGATGGTTTTCCCTGTCTCTCCTGCAGATACGCTGTCAGTGCCTCGCTGGTCCCCGCAGATCCCCCGTCGGGATCTGGGCAACTCCATAAAACACAGGTACACCCACCCTGCTGTGCTGGGGGAGGGAGGAGCTGCTCCCTTTCCATCTCTGATCCAGGACAGGGCACTCAGGACTGTTCCCCATCTTTCCCTTGCTGTGCTGCACCGTCCTAGAAGCCCATTTAAATTCCATTTCAGTTCAGATTTGGTTCAGATAAGGTTTGAGTCGCTATCAGTGAAAGCTGTGTATTATCCCTGACCTTGCCAACCTCCAGCAAGTTTCCCATCTCCGGATTATTGCCCTTCCATATCTCCCTGAAGAGGGAAAAGCACTGGAAATAGTCTCAGTGCTGCTGTTTGATGGGGCAGCTGCTCCTCTGGTGGGCTGGAAACTTGGCTCCCCAGGGCAAGGAGGTGTTTTAGGGGATGCCTGGGATGGGCAAAGCTGGAAAGCTGCAGCCAGTTGGTGGCAAATGCCCATCCTGGCTGGCTTGGACCACTTTGGAGCAGGCTGTGCCCTTCTGCATAACCAAAGGGGGGCTCAGATTTGGGTTTTGGCATGCACCCTTCAGTGGTGTTTGAGGGCAGCAAGGACAGGATAAACCAAGGCTCAGGAGACAAGAGTGGCTTCATCAATCTGTGTTTCTCTCTGCAGGTTTTCCACCAAGTACTGGATGTCTCAGACCTGCACTGTCTGTGGGAAAGGAATGTTGTTCGGCTTAAAATGCAAAAACTGCAAGTACGGAGCTGTTTGTGTCATTCCTCAGTATTGGGAGGGGATAAATCAGGGGTTTGGTGCTGGAGCCAAGCAGGGGCTTGGGCATGGAGAGGCCAACCAGTCTCTTGCCAGCTCATCCTCACAGGAAGCTTTAATGAGACACGGAATTGGGTGAATAACCCCCCAAAACAGGGCTGAGGGTGGGGCTGTGTGCCTGGCATGCAGTGGGGTCCTTGGGGAGGGTGCTGCTCACCAGACCTGAGCTCTGCTGGCACCAGAGCTCTGAGTCAGATCCTGACAGCCCCCCCTGCTCGCTGCCATCCTTGGCCTGGCTTCAGCTGCCCATGTGATGGGTTCCCTGTGGAATTACCCACAGGAGATGCACTGGGCTGGGGGCTGAGAGTGGTGGGGTAGTGCTGGGCATTGCGGGGGGTTTGCCCACAGCCTTGGGCTGCAGCCTCTGCTTTTTCAGCCAAAGCCTTGGGGGTCTTTGTTTCCTGGCAGGCTCCAACCCACCCTAAATCCCAGCTAAGCCACCATGCAAAGGAGAGGCCATAAAATCAGAGAGAACTGGGAAAAGAGTGATGCCTTAGATCGTGTATCCCTGTGAACAGAGACACACTGAAGACAAGTTAATGGAGAAAGATAGAGGGTTTTATTATTGGAAGCTTCCCAGATCAAACCCAGGGGGGATTTGACCCCGAGAATAGGAAGTTTGCAGGTTTTATACGCTTTACTAACATCCCATCAGAACTCTCATTTCTCTTAAATGCCCACCCAAAAGGTCTGTCAATCTACCCCCTTCGTCATGGGGTGGGCAGTTGGACCTTCTCCTGTTGTTTGTCTCCTGTTATCTTGCAGGTGGCTGCTCAAAAACAAAGCCTGAAAGCAGCTCCTAAACTCGTGAGAAAGGCACTTAATATGCACACTTAAAATCAGAATAACTCAGCAGAGACTGTATGATTCTAAAACCTTCTAAAATTACATTAAATTCTTAGGCATCAAGAGAGCAAGGCAGAGCCTGGGCCACTTCTGCTCTGCCTGGGCTCTAAGTGTGGCAGAGCCCAGCTCTTGGACAGCATCATGCGGCCATCAGCTCTTAGGAAAGCTGCTGCTGGAGGCAGGATTGCCTTTTGCAGGGATGGGAGCTGGGAATGGGCTGATTGTCTGCGGGTAACTGAGCTGAGGAGCAATAACGATCAATGTTGCTGTTGATTAAATGCTGATGAGTTGGTAAATTGGGATTTAAACCTGAGGAGAAATGCCTGGTTGCTCCACAGCTGGTGGTGGCTTTCTAGAAGTGATATTATCAAATGCATGGATTTTAAAGGGGTGATTCCTTTTGCAGACAATCTCAAGCAGCTGGAGGCTTTGCTGCCTGCAAGCCCTGCCTGGTTTCTGTGTGGGAAAAGGGATGTTGTGCCTGTCCCTGACAGGAAGAGGGATGCTGTGCTTGCCCCAGCAGTGCTGTGGCTCTGGCTGTGTCAGTCCTGCTCCCTGTAATCCTACAGAAAAGAACAAATCCATTCCCTGGCTGGAAAAAGTTTGGCTGAACACAGTTATTGAGGTTTTCCAGGTTTGCCGTAGCCACGGCCAACCCTGGCACTGCTTTTCCCAGAAACCAGAGGGGAACCAGCAGGTAAAACAAACAACCAGACCCCAAAACCCCAAGCCTCAAATACTGAATTAATTCCTGCCTTTCCCTCTAGGAACAGCTTTGTAATAAAAGCTAACACGCACAGCTCCTGAATTTTCATTACCCAGCTCATTGACTTGGAGCTGCCGTGGTTTTTTTTCATCCTTTACCCTTGTTTTTCTAAATCCCTTGCTCCTTTTTCCCTTTTTCCCCATGGCTTTCTGCAGCCGTGGCAGAGCGTGAGCCGGGGACGCATTTCCGTCCCTAATTATGGAGGAACAGGAAGGTTTGGGGAATCTGCTTATGCCTAAATGCATGACCCAGGGGTGAGACCCTCCACAGATTCCTGCCCTGGCTCCACAAACCAGGCAAAGCTCTGCAGAATATTCAGTGTAGCTGTAAATGCTCTTGGTATTTCGGTTAAATGTCCTTAATTCAGCCAAGTGGGAAGGGCACAAGGACTGGGACACATCAGGGGCCAGGGCAGCTCTTTCCTCCCCCTCCACTGCCCCTGAGTTTAATTAGATCAAGCAGCAGGATGGTGGTTGGAAGGGTGGGAATTTCATAGAATAATGCAATGGTTTGGACTGGAAGGGACCTTAAAAACCAGTTAGACACAACCCACCTCCGTGGCCAGGAACACCTTCCACTAAACCTTTACTTCAGCACAGGACTTTGCTCCTCTTATTTCAGCCACCACTGGCAGAAGGGATAATTTAGGGCCCCCTCCAGCTGGCTGGTGGTGCCTGGTCCTTCACAGCTGGCAGTGCCCCCAGATTTGGGAGTTCCTGTGCTGCTCCATCAGAACAGATGTGTTTGCTGAGGGAGTGCAGCCCCTGTGCCCCACCAGGCAGCCCACCCTGGTGCTCCATTCTGCACTGCTCCTTTTCCCTGAGCTGCTGCTTGGGAATCCTGAGGCTTCCCAGGACCACAGGGATCCAGGAGGGTCCTCTCAGGCAGTGAGATCCAGGGGCTGTGCATGACCAAGGCCTTATATCCAGGCACCTTCCTGCTGGGAGAAAGGGGGTGATGATGTTCCATCGTGGATCCACGGAATCCCCAGAATGGCCTGGCTTGGAAAGGACCTGAAAGTCCATTTTGTCTCCCCCCCTGCCATGGGCAGGGACACCTCCCACTGTCCCAGGTTGCTCCAAGCCCTGTCCAACCTGGCCTTGGACACTCCCAGGGAGCACAGAGCCTCGGCCAGGGCTCAGCCCAGAAGATTTATGGCTTTTTGACTGGCTTAATTGCACAATATTCTGTATTAAATCAGAGGAAGGAGCAGGTAAATCTTCCCCTGTGCCTCGGCAGCTCCTCCACAAAGGGCAGGTCAGCCCAAGCCTGGAGCATCCCTGAGCAGTGGCAAAAAAAGGGAGGGAAAAAAAGGAGGAACTGCCTCAAATTTACTCTTGGAATTGTTAAGGCAAGAATCCCAGAATTGTTTGGGTTGAAAGGGACTTTAAAGATGCTCTTATTCCATCCCCTGCCATGGGCAGGGGCATCTCCCACTGTCCCAGGTTGCTCCAAGCCCTGTCCAACCTGGCCTTGGACACTCCCAGGGAGCACAGAGCCTCGGCCAGGGCTCAGCCCAGAAGATTTATGGCTTTTTGACTGGCTTAATTGCACAATATTCTGTATTAAATCAGAGGAAGGAGCAGGTAAATCTTCCCCTGTGCCTCGGCAGCTCCTCCACAAAGGGCAGGTCAGCCCAAGCCTGGAGCATCCCTGAGCAGTGGCAAAAAAAGGGAGGGAAAAAAAGGAGGAACTGCCTCAAATTTACTCTTGGAATTGTTAAGGCAAGAATCCCAGAATGGTTTGGGTTGAAAGGGACTTTAAAGATGCTCTTATTCCATCCCCTGCCATGGGCAGGGGCATCTCCCACTGTCCCAGGTTGCTCCAAGCCCTGTCCAACCTGGCCTTGGACACTCCCAGGGATGGGGCAGCCACAGCTTCTCTGCCCAACGTGTGCCAGGGCGTGCCCACCCTCCCAGGGAAGAATTCCTTCCCAATATCCCACCTATCCCTGCCCTCTGGCAGTGGGAAACCACTCCCTGTGTCCTCTCCCTCCATGCCCTTGTAAATAACCTGGAGAAGAGGAGGCTGAGAGGTGACCTCAGCACTGTCTGGAAGTGCCTGAAGGGAAGTTGTGGCCAGGTGGGGGTTGGTCTCTTCTCCCAGGCACTCAGCAATAGGACAAGGGGGCACGGGGGGCTCAAGCTCTGCCAGGGCAAATTGAAGTTGGAGAGCAGAAAAAACTTCTTTGCAGAGAGAGTGCTCAGGGATTGGAATGGGCTGCCCAGAGAGGGGGTGGATTCCCCATCCCTGGAGGTTTTTCAGCTGAGCTTGGCCGTGGCACTGAGTGCCATGATCTGGTGACGGGACTGGAGTTGGCCCAAGGGTTGGACTTGATGATCTTGGAGGTCTTTTCCAACCCAATCCATTCTGTGATTCTGTGATCCCCTCTCTCCACCCCGGGATGTTCTGTGTCCCTCTGCCCTCACCTCTCACTCCTTTCTCTCTGTTCCCTGCCAGGCTCAAGTGCCACAACAAATGCACCAAAGAGGCCCCTCCGTGTCACCTGCTGATCATCCACCGTGGAGGTGAGAGCCTTTCACCCCCCTTGTGCCTCCGGGGTCGCTGCCACCGGGTGAAGCTTCAGGGGCACTTCGGGGGCCGGGCGCTGGCGGGTGCCCGGCGGGACGGACGCTCCCGACCCGCTTGGGCGCTCCGTGGAAAATGTTACCCACCGTTTTTTCCGCTTGTAGGGAGACGAACCGTTCGGGGCGAGGCAGATTTGCATTGCAAACCACTTCCACCCACCCTTCCCCTGCCTCCTTTTCTTTTCAGATTCCCCACCGCACGGGGTAAGTGCAAACCAGGTTTTAGCCTTTCGCTACTGTGAGAGCTTAGGGCGGCCGCTGGGACCCCGGAGCGGTGCATGGGGGGCCCCGCACGCGCCTCTGTGTGGATGCTCGTGGTGCTTTTGGAGCTGCCTTCCCCCTAAAAATCCACAGAGGAGGCAGAACTTTGCAGCAGGACGACGGGCGGCGCTTCCCACCTCTTTTCTTCCAGAGTTTGGCTGCCCCTGATGGCCCAGAGAGGACTCTGACTGCTTCCTGTTGTTACTGCCTTGAATTTCTGAGCTCTTAAAGCTGCGCCTTTGTGTTAAATGTCACCAAAATGACGCTCGGTGGTTTGATTGTGGGGAAAGGGATTGTGTTGGTGGCACCTGGGATGTTGTGCCTTGGAGGGGGCAATTTTACAGCCTCCACTGCACCCCCCATGCCCTTGCTTGCAGCAAATTTGGGTGGAAGGGGTTGAGGACCCCCCTGGCATTCCTGGAGCTGCTGCAAACCCTGACCAGGAGGCAGGGAGGGCAGCGTGCCACACTGCCAGGGGCAGATGGGCTCCTGGGATGGGCAGAAATTGGGATTTATGGCTGTGGGCTGTGATGTTGCAAGAGCTGGAGCTGCCCACGGTGTCTTTTAGCGTGGCAGGAAGGAGCAGCATGGCTTTGGGGTGGCCTCAGCACCTCTCCCCCAAAAACCCCAAACCCCAGCTCTTAAATACACTGTCTGGCAGTTCCTGAGCCCCTCAACCTGCAGACTGGCTTTACCTCAAAAAAGTCTCCCTGCTGAGAGCCAGCTCTTTCCCCTCATGCCAAAAAGCTGTGGCAAGGAACAGGATTGTGCCTCCTCCCGGTGCTGGCTGACCCCTGGCTCTCAGGGTGGCTGGGGCAGCTGCTGAGCCCCCCCAAACTGCAGCCCCTTGGTGGAGGGAGAAGTGGGCACCTCTCAGCCCACCATGAGGGGCTTGAAGCCCCCCACATGCTGGGGGGTTTGGCTGTAGCCTGGGTGCAGGGGATGCCAAAGGCCAGCTCTATGCCAGGGCAGGAGCCCAGCTGGAGGTGCCAGGGGGAATTGCTTTGGAGGGCGATTCCAGAGCAGTTTGCAAGCACAGGGTGACCCCGAGGGCTCCTTCAGAGCTTTGATGTCTCTCTCTCTCTCTACCCCCTCCCTCTCCATTCCCTTTGCCCCTCTCTCCCTTCTTCATCCAGCGAGGTTAGTCCGGACAGAGTCGGTGCCCTGCGATATCAACAACCCCCTGCGGAAGCCCCCCAGGTACTCGGACCTGCACGTCAGCCAGACCCTGCCCAAAACCAACAAACTCAACAAGGTGAGCTGCTCCCCCTGCCCTGAGCCCTGCCCTGTGCCCACCCTCTGTGCCCACCCCCTGCCAGAGGGGACTGGACACAAATACCAGCAGCTTTGTGTAGAATCATGGAATTGTTTAGTCTGGAAAAGGCCTCCGAGACCGTCAAGTCCAGCTGTTCCCCCAGCACTGCCGAGGCCACCACTGGCCATGACCACATGGCAGGGACAGGGACTCCACCATTGGCCATGACCACATGGCAGGGACAGGGACTCCACCACTGCCCTGGGCAGCTGTGCCAGGGCTGGACAGCTCTTTAATGGAGAAATGTTGCCAATATCCAACCTGACTCTACCCTCTGGCCCAGCCTGAGGCCATTCCCTCTCCTCCTGTCCCTGTTCCCTGGAGCAAAGCCTGACCCCCCCCAGCTCCCCCCTCCTGGCAGGGATTGCAGAGCCAGAAGGTCCCCCTTGAGCCTCCTTTTCGCCAGGCTGAGCCCCCCCAGCTCCCTCAGCCCCTCCTGCTGCTCCAGCCCCTTCTCAGCTCCCTCAGCTGCTCCTGCTGCTCCAGCCCCTTCCCAGCTCCCTCAGCTGCTCCTGCTGCTCCAGCTCCTTCCCAGCTCTGCTCCCTGCCCTGGACACGCTCCAGCCCCTCAATGTCCTTCTTTTCTTGTGGACATGGATCAGGTGGGGAATGTCCCAGCTCCTCAGGGTCTCCAGGCACATCCACCACTATGGGACTGCTGTGGGTGTCAGCACCTGGGCAGCAGCTGCCTAAAAACCTTCTTGGAGGCTTAAATTAATCAAATAATCCCATGGATTGGTGCCAATTCAAGGAGCAGAGCTTGGTGGTGAGGGATGAGTTGAACTGCAAACCCCTGGAGGCCCCTTGGGGTTCCCATTGTGGGATGCATCCAGTGAGGTTATTTCTTTTAAAAATAAAATGAAATCAGCTCTTTGAACCCAGCCTGGGTCCTGCTCTCCTGGTCCTGCTCCTCTGTGGCCTCTCAGTCTCAGGTCTAAGCTACATTTGAGGGATTTTGAGGTCTCTGCTACCACCAGAGACTTGAATAAATATGGAATTTATTGTTGCAAATAAGAAAAGCCTGGAATTTGTCGCTGGCGAAGCTGCTCAAGCCAGACCTGACAGTGCACCTGGCTCAGTTCTGCCTTGATAAAATAAAACCATCATGGGGTTAGTGCTGATGGAATTGAGAGCCTGTTGGCCTTCAGTGGAAAATTCCTCAGAGGAAGGGCAGGGTTGGGGGTTTTGCTGAGGGAAATCCTGGTGTGATGGGAAGCGGGACATCAAAATCCTGCCTTCCCAACCTCAGCTCTTCCCAGCCCTCAGCATCTTCTGGCTCTGGGCAAGGCCTGGGCTCCAAGATGCTCATGGAGATGCTGTTTTTAAACCCAAACCTTTTTAGGAATTTTTTTAGTGTAAGGATCTGCTTTGGGTTTGTTGTTCTGGGGTGGTGCAAATGGTGTTTTGAGGCTGGAGGACATGGTAATGCACAGAGTGTATTTATATGTATTTATGTATATTTATGTATATTTGGGGTTGATCTGAGCACTCCCATTCAGGTTGAAGTTTCCCCTAAAATTGTGCTTTATGCAACAGGCCTCCCCCTTGTTATTTTGATGTTTCTAAAAGCATTTCTCTAGAGATACCCTGAATAAAGTCACAGAATCATAGAATGGCCTGGGTTGGATCTTGAAGATCATCTGGTTCCAACCCCCTGTGAAATGTCAGTAGCCTTCAGTGTTTGCTTGAAAAATAATTTACCTGGCCAAAACTGTCACATGGGACAGGATGGTCAAGATAAAGTGTATGTGGATTTCCTGGACACTGAAAAATCAATTAATTTGGACAAAATGACCTTCTGGGGAACACTCATGTAGATTTTCTAATCTTAGAGGGATCTTTCCATGGATGGACATGGGTCTTGCTCTGCTGAAGGTCAGACTCTGTTCAGTGGCTCCAAGTTGGGCAGGAAGGGGGGAAGTTCTGGCCTCGATTTTCCTGTTCAGATCCAAGATACCTGGGCAGGTCCAGGCTTTCAGGTGGTCCCTCCTCACCCATCACAGTGTGCCCTGGAGAGGCCACCCAGAAGTGCTGTCCTTGTCTGGATTGGGAAGGGTCAACAAAGGGCAAGGGATGCACTGGCTGGTCCTTTAAATTCCATCTCCTCTGAGCAAGGCATTGGGTTTCTGGCTCAAAGGAGCTCAGCAGAAGCTGCCAGGTCCTTGATGTCTCTAAGGACCAAGCCCCAGGGTTGTGGCCCCCAACTCTGTTCTTGGTGGTGATGCCCTTTGCAGAGCCAGAAGATTTGGGGCTCCCTCAGCTGTGGGTGTGTAGCATGGAATGGGTGGCAGAGCAGCCCAGGTTGGGGTGTGAAGTTTGCCCTGGTGCCAGCTGTGAATAGAAGTGGCTCTGGAAAAGGCCAGGCTGGAGCTCTGTTTTCTAGGACTTCTGGAATCAGCAAGTGGGATGAGCTTCACTCTCATGACCAGTGAGAGGACTTGAGGAAACAGCTGTGTCAGGGATGGGTGTCAGGAAAAGGTTCTTCCCCCAGAGGGTGGTGGGCACTGAGCAGGCTCCCCAGGGCAGTGGGCACAGCCCCAAGGCTGCCAGAGCTCCAGGAGGGTTTGGATGATTCTCTGAGGGACAGGGTGGGATTGTTGGGGTGTCTGTGCAGGGCCAGGAGTTGGACTGGATGATCCTTCCAACTCAGGGTATTCCATGACTCTATGACATATGTAGCTGTCACTTGTCAGCAGGGTCCTCTGCACTGGAGCACCTTGGGATGGCACTGGCCACACTGCTCTCACCAGCTCCTGTCTTCTCTCCTCCCATGTCCCCAGGACCACATCCCGGTGCCCTACCAGCCAGATTCCAGCAGCAACCCCTCATCCACCACGTCCTCCACGCCCTCGTCGCCGGCGCCGCCGCTGCCACCCAGCGCGACACCCCCGTCCCCCCTGCACCCGTCCCCGCAGTGCCCGCGCCAGCAGAAGCAGTTCAACCTGCCAGGTAGCCCCCCTCTGCCCGGGCACAGGGGCTCATGCCCCTGGGTGTCCTCAGGGTGGGCATCTGCTCCACCTGATTTGCCTGCCTGGACTTGTGTTTGGATGGGGAAAAGCAGCAAGGATGCGTTTGGGATAATTCAGGTTGGGAGGGAGCTTGGGAGTCTCCAGTCAAACCTCCTGCTGCAAGAAGGGTCAGAGCCCAGGACTTGATTCTTGGAAGCCTCCAAGGATGGAGCCAGCATAACCTGCTGCTCTTGAGGCCACAAGAGCCTTCCCAGGCATGGATTCTCCATGGCATGTTGCCTCAACTGCAAATGGAAACCAAGTTCTTACCCCTCCACAAGGGCAACTTGGGTTGACTTCTCTGGGGTGGTGGGCCCCCAACAAGCTTGTTGGCATCACACATTGGGTGATAGTGGAGGGCAGAGGATGCTGGGGGTGTCTGATGTAGTTTGTCCCATTGAGTCTTGTCTGGGTACCTGGGACCCATCTGCTCCTGGAGCTCAGTCTCTTCAGGGGTGGTGAAAGAGGTAATTTAGTCCTGGTGGCTGCAGGACACAGGAGTTACGTTAAATGACCATCCTCCAGGGCTGAGGATGTATCAAAAGTCTGTCTATCTTTGGGAAGTCCTTGGAGCAGTGCTGCTGTTCAGCAAAGGTCCTTTCCTGAAGGAGAGGGGCTCAGCATCACTCCTGGCAGTGTGGAGGGGCTCAGCCGTCCTCAGCCACCCGCCTGCCCCTTCCAAAAAAGTCCTGGAGAAGTGAGTGGAGAGGAAGCCATGGCCCTGACCTTGAGATGCCAAAGTGCTCGTGGCTGCCTTGGGGCTGGAGGCCCCTCTTTGGTCCATGACCTCAGGCCTCTTTCCTGGAGCAGCAGAAGTTTGGGATCCCTCCTGCACCTCCAAATGAGCGGTTAATGAACTGGTCCAGTAGGAAGGAGGGTCAGAACGGCTTCTCCAGAAGAACCAGGTGGCATCTTCATGCTCTGCTGATCCTGCTGTGCCATGGTGATACCACCCTTCCATCCTGACAAGCCTTCAGCCTGAGAGGAGGAGGAGGGAGCTGAAGAGGAAGTTGACTGCCAGATTTTATCCCACAACCACAAACACTTCCAAAAGCTGGGAAAAAACCCAGCAACCAACCACCAGGTCCTGGTGTGCCCAGGGGATCTGCAGCCACACACCAGGCTCCTCTTGGAGTGCCCAGGGCTCAGGTGGGATGTTGGAGGGGTGTGAGGAAGACAGTGGAGGAGCTGTGAGGAAGCACTGAACATCCCAAGGAGTGGTGTGACCCATCTGTCAGGTCAGATGCCACTCAAGTGGCATTTTCATGCTGTGCTGATCCTGCTGTGCCATGGTGATACCACCCTTCCATCCTGACAAGCCTTCAGCTCGAGAGAAGGAGGAGGAGGGAGATGGGGAGGAAGGTGACTGCCAGAATTCATCCCACAACAACAAGCATTTCCAAAAACTGGGAATTAAAACAACAACTGACCACTGGGTCCTCACGTGCCCAGAGAAGCTGCAGCCACACATGAGGCTCCCTCACTGAGTTCCCAGGGCTCAGGTGGGATGCTGGAGACAGTGGAGGAGCTGTGAGACAGCTCTGAGCACCCCAATCCATCAGGCCAGGATTTCATCAGCCACAGCCCTGGAGCCTCCAGGTTCTGGGAGGACAATCCACAGTGCCACTGAAGTCCTGAGACCATGGTGTGGGTTTCCATGCTGGTATAACCCAGTTTGTGGTGGTCCAGCCAGAGCTGAAGCATCCTGAGGTCTCAGCAGTGGGATAGCTGGGATCACAGCCATCAGCATCCCAAATCCACCTGCTGGGCCAGCCCTGACCCTGCCTGGGTCTGCAGAGAGGATCCAGAATTTGGTGAGCCCATCTTCTGGAGCAGAGACCTCCCTGTGGGTCTCTTTGAGACATTATTTCATTTGGTTTAAAGGAGAAACAACAGATTTAGCCCCAGAATAAGGGGGTTGATTATGGGGACCTGGCAGGTCTTCCCAGCCAGCAGGGATGGAGTGGGGCAGGATCAGACCCCAGCACTCTGTTCCCTGCTTTCCTTCCCTGCTCCCAGTGGGAGCCTGCCTGACACAAAGCAGGACTTACCTCTCTTTCATCTTCCCTGGAGGGAAGTTCTCTGTGGTTCATCTCAGCAAGATGGTCATCTTGGGGATTAGGATTTGAGCTTGGAAACGGTGACATGGGGACCTTTTTCTGCCAGAATTATCTCTGAGGCTCCTTTGATCTCGGCTCAGGGGTGCTCAGGTGCTGCTGCAGAGCTGAGGTCAGTCTTCAGGGTCTCCAAACTGGAGAAGGGAAGCTGAGGGGTGGTCCTTGGGGTCTTGGAGTTAAGGAGAATGATTATTGAGCTGGTGCCAACCTCTGGTGGCCTCAGCAGCTCTGACTTTCTTCATACCCATGTCCTGCCTGCACACGTGAGTTGAACCAGCTCTTGGGCTTTGCGCACTGGTTATGGGGAGCCAGGGGAGGGTCCCACCACCCAGAGCCCTTCTGCAACACTGGCTTTGGGCAGTAGCCCCCCTGACTCCTTTCACTGCCCCAGGAGGCTGACAGGGAGCCCAGGAAGGACACAGCTCCAAAGAGGGGAAAAAAGGGCTGAACTGGGCCAAAATGGGCAGCAAAATCCATCACTTGTTGTCTCCATGGTGCTGAATGATTCCCAAAGACCAGTTGAGGGCCAGCACTCAAACCCCACGGCCTTTTACTGGCAACCAGGTGTCCAGATCCCACCAGTGACTCCACAGATGACATCAACAAAGGGTGTAGAAGAGCAGCTGATGGGGGCAAAGTTATAATCAAGCCAGAGGTTTCAATTTTTTGGCCTGGGCACCCTTTGTGCCAGCAGGGGTGGCATCCTCTGGAGAGATGGAGGTTGGGAGAGGTTGGGTCACACTGGTGTGGGTCACACAATCCTCCTGGGGTTGAGGCTTCGTGGTGCATGTCTGGCCATAGTTTGGAGCCTCTCCAGCTCTACAGGTCAATCTTTAACCCCCCTTTTCTCTTTTCCAGCTTCCCATTACTACAAGTACAAGCAGCAGTTCATTTTCCCAGGTAAGGCTCCCTGGATAAGGTGGGGGGTGCTGGGCTCTCCCTTGGAGTGGGGGGTGCATGGCTGGCCCTCCTGACCCTGGATTTGTGCTGGGGAGGTTGTGCTGGGGTGGGATTTCCCCCCCAAACCTGCATATTGACCCTGCACTGTGAAGGTGCTGCAGGGTTGGGTGGCCCTGAGTCATCCCCAGCCCTAGCTCAGGGTGTAACTAAATTGACCTGGGGGTGAAGGGAGGTTTTAAGCAGGGTTTAGTTCCCCTGGGTGCCCTCCAGACCTCTCTCATTCCACTCTCTTCTCTCCAGATGTGGTGCCTGAGACTCCAACCCGAGCCCCACAGGTTGTCCTCCACCCCGTCACCTCCAACACCATGTGAGTGGCTTCCCCTTCTCCTTCCCCTTCCCAAGCAGAGCATCCTCCCCACCCCACATCCTCCAGGCACCCATGGGTGCTCCCCTGGCTTTGCAGGACCTTTTGGACCTCAGGGATTCCTTTGGGGTGGGTGTTCCTGCTGTCCTGACCCACCTCACTGCTCTGCCTTGTGTCTTGGTGAGGGGAAAGGTTGAGAGGAGAAGGGCAGAGGGTTCATTTATAACCCACAGCTCTTTGCTGTGGGGTGAAAAGGCTTTCAACCCAAGAAGCCAAAGCCCAAGTGATTAATTAAATTGTAATAAGCAGATAATCAGGGTCTTTAGGATAGTTTTAGTAAAGGCAGTTCTTGCGGCCCCACCTCCAGTATTTTCAATTCTAATAAGTTTTGGACTGAAATAAGCTGTGAAAATGCAGTGTCTAATCAAGGTTAGGACCATCCCTTCCCAGCTAGCCTGAGTCCTGCTCTGGCATTCCCCATGTCCTCATGTTTGAGATGTTCCACTGCAGGTCACCTGCTGATCCTTTCTGTAAGTGCCATTTGGGAAGGATTTTACAAGGCAGTGGAACAGATAAGATCTGGCTCCAGGCTGGGACACAGTTTGTGTCCCACTCACTCACTCACACTCTCCAAACTCCAGCAGCTGCCAAGGGGGATCCAGCAGGTCTCACTTCAGGGGGAGGTGATGGGAAGGACAGGGATGGAGCCACTGGGAAATTAATGGAAAAGTGCTGAAGTCAAAGCCTTGAATTTTTTTGCCCTAAAGCAAGGTGGCAGATGTAGGGCTGGCAGGTTTTGGGGGTGGAAATAACTTGTAATATGCAAAATCTGTGATAATCCTCTTGCTTTCCCCACTGAAAACAACCCGTGGGAGTGGCTGAGGTTCCTCCCAGCTTGGCTGGGTCAAACTGCAGCTCCGGATACTCCGGAGACAGGAATTCCTGCCCTGGATGGTGATCAAGCAGGAGGAGGCTGCTGTTCCTGCAAGTCCATCCTGAGGCTCTGCAGCCACCTGGGCTTCCCCTGCTGCTCCAGATACCAGGATTGACTCCTTGATTCCCTGGGGATTTATGGCTCTTCAGTGGCCACGGAATGGGATGGGACTCACAGGATCTCTCTGTCCTGGGGAGTGTTGTGCTCTGCTGTCTCTGGGGAGGGATGTTGTTATTTATGTTATTGATAATAATAATTACTAATGTATTTATATGATGCTTAAAAGCACAGGAGCTGCTCCAGCTGATTCCCTAACTCCCTGTTAGTTGTTGAGGGCAGTAAGACCCTGGTGGTGGGAGGTGCTGAGGAAAGAGAGAAGGAAAAGAGCAGCTGCTGGCCCAAGGAGCTGGAAAACTCATCCAATTTGGGTGCTTTTACTGCAGGGAGGATCTCTGAACCCTCTGCTTCTCAAAAATAACTGAAAAACTTGTTTGCTTTTCTGGCTGCAAATCAGCTGTGCTTTTTGCTTTGGCTGGTTTGGTTTGGGAATTCTGACTTTGGAACCCCCTGAAAATGCCATGGGCACGTGGCCCAGTGGGGAGCAGAATCCATGAGGGTGTAAATCTGTCCTGGGGGGACACCTCCCAGGGCACATGGCAATGGAGCATCCTCCCTTTGGGAGATGGGATGGAGACCTCTGTGTGCTCCCACATCACCAAACCCAGCCTGGAATTTCACACATTCAATATAAATCAATAATTTGAATCATTCCTGCCACCTTCCCCTCTCCCATGGGAGCACACTGGTCTCTTCTCCCGGGCACTCAGCAATAGGACAAGGAGGCACGGGGGGCTCAAGCTCTGCCAGGGGAAATTGAAGTTGGAGAGCAGAAAAAACTTCTTTGCAGAGAGAGTGCTCAGGCATTGGAATGGGCTGCCCAGAGAGGGGGTGGATTCCCCATCCCTGGAGGTTTTTCAGCTGAGCTTGGCCGTGGCACTGAGTGCCATGATCTGGTAAAGGGACTGGAGTTGGCCCAAGGGTTGGACTTGATGATCTCGAAGGTCTTTTCCAACCCAGTCAATTCTATGATTCCGTGATTCTGTGATCCCCAGGGATGGGGAGTGGGAAGGGGCTGCTGTCCTAAATTAACAGTGAACCTGGTACTTCTCCTTTCTGCTTCCCTGAGTCCTGGTGCAGGAATCATGTTCCCCACCTCCCCATTACCTGCTGGTAATTCAGTAATTCTTTTTAACAGCCTGGAAGGAAACCCATTGCTTCAAATTGAAGTGGAGCCCACCTCGGAGGTGAGATGTTCACTCCTGTGCTTAATGGACCTTTATTTTATATACATCTCGGGGCACATTGTGCAGGCAGTGGATAAGTTGAGCAGCTGTGCAGGGAAATTGCTGATAATTGAATTAAAGGCCAGGCATCCGTGTCCCCACCCCATGGAGAGGGACCCTCACGGGCTCTGTGGCTGCCTTCGACTTCATCATTCACTGAGGGTTTTCAAGATGCATTAAAAATGTGGTGGAGGGGAAGGAGGGAGGGTGAGGATGAGGATGCAGCTTTTAAATGGTGTTGGAAATCCTGTAGGAAGTATAAACAGACCATGAAGGGGAAAGTCAGAGCCATTTCAGGGGGCTGCATGTGCAGCCTGGGGGGTGCCAGGGTATTGGTGGGTATGGGGGAAGCACAGCTTGGCCAGGGCAGGGTGAAACTCAGTTTTCAGGCAAATAAATGAAATGTTCTGATGTGCTACGCTCTTATATTGAACTCTGGGGTAAACAAATGCCTTTCTGCAAACCACAGGGCAGGGGTGGAGTCCCCATCCCTGGGGTGGGGCTGAAACCCATGTGGATGTGGCACTTGGGGCTGTGGGGCAGTGATGGCCCTGGCAGTGCTGGGGGAATGGTTGGATTTGATGGTCTCAGAGGGCTTTTCCAACCTAAAGGATCCCGTGATTCTATGAAAATCTGGGATTCTGCCAAGTTTGATCAGAACTCAGCCCCCAGTTGGCTTTGGGAGGTGCAAGCCTGGTTTCTCTGGGTCTGAGCAAGCAGTAGATGGGTCAGGGGGGTTTGTCCATGTTATCTTCCTCATCTGCAGCTTTTCCCCACCCTTTCCCCTCCCCAGAATGAGGAAGGCCCCGAGGAGGCGCAGGAGTCCGAGGACGACTTCGAGGAGATGAACCTGTCGCTGCTCTCCGCGCGCAACTTCCCGCGCAAGGCCAGCCAGACCAGCATCTTCCTGCAGGAGTGGGACATCCCCTTCGAGCAGCTGGAGATCGGGGAGCTCATCGGCAAGGGCCGCTTCGGGCAGGTGTTCCACGGCCGCTGGCACGGGGAGGTGGCCATTCGCCTCATCGACATCGAGCGCGACAACGAGGACCAGCTGAAGGCCTTCAAGAGGGAGGTGATGGCCTATCGGCAGACCCGGCACGAGAACGTGGTGCTCTTCATGGGAGCCTGCATGAGCCCTCCCCACCTCGCCATCATCACCAGGTAAGCCCTGGGGCTTGGCTGGAGTCAATTTGTCCTTCTCAGAGCACCTTCCTGCAGTGAAATGTTAGTGGTGCTTTAAGTGACCTGCCCTAATGGAGGGATGTTCTCCATGTGCTGTGGAGCAGAGAGCAAACCCACCCAAGTGTGTCCAAGCAGGTTCATCTCTTCTGCAAGTGGAGCTCAAAACAGGAATGGTTTGTTCTATGACAGAAATCATCATAGAATCCTGGAATGGTTTGGGTGGGAAAGGACCTTAAAGCCCATCTCATCGCACCCCCTGCCGTGGGCAGGGACCCCTCCCACCAGCCCAGGGTGCTCCAAGCCCTGTCCAACCTGTCCTTGGACACTCCCAGGGATGGGGCAGCCACAGCTGCTCTGCCCAACCTGTGCCAGGGCCTGCCCACCCTCACAGGGAAGAATTCCTTCCCCATATCCCATCTAACCTGCCCTCTGCAATGGGAAGCCATTCCCCTTGTCCTGTCCCTCCAGGCCCCTGTTCACAGTCCCTCTATAGCTCTCTTGGAGCCACTTTAAGCACTGAAAGACTGGAAGGCTTCTTGCATCTTCCTGCAGGGCCAGTTGGGATTTTGGGGTTCTCCTAAGACATGTAACCTCTCCAGAGCTGCCTTGATCCCAAGGGATTCCCATGTTCCTGCTGTCACCCGCGTGCCTGCTGGGAAACGCAGCATGGAGCCCCCATTGTGTTCCTTGCATGGATGGGCAACCACAAAATCCCAGCTGGCCTTGTGGCCAAGAGGCTGCACCAGCTCCGGGAGCGGCTCCTGTCATGTGAGATATGTTTATTTCTGGAAATTCAGTTCTTTCCTTCACCTTCACCCCACAGAATCATGGAATGGATTGGGTTGGAAAAGACCTCCGAGATCATCCAGTCCAACCCTTGGGCCAACTCCAGTCCCTTTACCAGATCATGGCACTCAGTGCCACGGCCAAGCTCAGCTGAAAAACCTCCAGGGATGGGGAATCCACCCCCTCTCTGGGCAGCCCATTCCAGTGCCTGAGCACTCTCTCTGCAAAGAAGTTTTTTCTGCTCTCCAACTTCAATTTCCCCTGGCAGAGCTTGAGCCCCCCGTGCCCCCTTGTCCTATTGCTGAGTGCCTGGGAGAAGAGACCAACCCCCACCTGGCCACAACTTCCCTTCAGGCACTTCCAGACAGTGCTGAGGTCACCTCTGAGCCTCCTCTTCTCCAGCACAAACTCCCCCAGCTCCCTCAGCCTCTCCCCATAGGACTTGTGCTCCAGCCATGGCTTTGACACGGTGCAGCTTCACATCCCACCTCAGGTTACTTTCTCTCTCAGAAGTTTCCCCAAGGTGAGGTTGAACTTTCCTCCTGGCAACATTTCAAAGAGCAATGAAAAGGCAAAGCTTCCAACAGCCATTAGTGATGAAATATTGCATCATCCTCTCCTAATGTTCCCTTGGAGGTGGCACCTCCCAGCCCCCTGATCCCACATGGGCCAGCTCTGCAAGGGTGAGGAGGAGCTTTGCTCTGCTCCTTGTTCAACAGGAAAGGATTTCAACCCAAATTTGTGGCACCACCCTGCTCCAATGGGGTCCTGGGCTGTGTTTGTCTTGGGAGTTGCATCCTCTGGAGACAGGGTGACTCCAGAGTGGGGCTGGCTCTCCCCAGCTGGGGACTGGAAAAATTATGCCTTTTATTCTGGACCAAAAATTAGCCATCTGGGACAATTCAGCAGCATTTCAGATCTCCATCTATTAACCAGCTTCAGGCCAAAAGCTTTTGGAAAAGTGTCCAAACACATGTATTGATGGATGAGTCAGAGGCCCCATCCATGTGTTACACCGTGTTCCCAGAGGAAAATGCAGCGTCTCCATCCCGCTCCACGAGCCCTTTGCATCCATCCCTATTTGCTCAGCCTTTCAATGCTATCCAATATCCAAACCTGGGCAATATATGCCTTTATTTAATTTTTTTTAGCCACAAAGTGTTTTCTATTCTAATGCCTCTTTATAGAAAACCATAAAGGTGCCACTTTTGACAGTTTGAAAAACAAATCTGTGCTCTGCAGCAGCCTGATGCATTAATAGGAGGGCTGGGGTGTGTTTCTCTTTCCAGCTGCACTTGGTCCTTTTTTTTTAAGATCAAAGTATAACATTAGTGAATTGCTCAAAATACAACCCGAGCTCACAGTGTCTCTGGGCCTTCCTTGGTCTTTATCTGCAACCAATGACATGTTTTAATTCACATTCTTCTAAAGCTGAATCAACATCAGCTTTAAGATGAAGGAGAGTAGATTTAGATGGGATTTTGGGAAGGATTTATCCCCTGTGAGGGTGGGCAGGCCCTGGCACAGGTTGGGCAGAGAAGCTGTGGCTGCCCCATCCCTGGGAGTGTCCAAGGCCAGGTTGGACAGGGCTTGGAGCAGCCTGGGCTGGTGGGAGGTGTCCCTGCCCATGGCACGGGGTGGAATCAGATAATTTTTAAGGTCCTTCCAACCCCAACCATTCTGGGATTCTGTGATCATGATAATTCTGCAATTGCAACTGGAAACCTGTTTGGTTTTATCCTGCTGGAGTTTGGCTCATGGCCAGTGTTGGTGCTGGGCTGTGCCCTGAGGATGCAGGAAAGCCATTGGAGATGCTGGAAGAGGACTCAGCTCAGTCTCAGGGAATTTCGGGAAGCCCAGAACTACATGAGTACATATCCCTTAGCCCACAGGTAATTTCCAGACACAGTTTTCCTGCTTTGAAGCTTCCCGTGTGGTTTTATTCTGCTGGTGCTCCCCTGGGAGGCACTTTGGGGCTCTCAGGGCAAAGCATCCTTCACATCTTCCGGGGTGACAGCACAGGGACTGTAGGATTATAGAATAGTTTGGGTTGGAAGGGACCTAAGAGTTCATCTAGTCCACCTGCCATGGGCAGGGACACCTTCCACTGTCCCAGGCTGCTCCAAGCCCCGTCCCACCTGGCCTTGGACACTCCCAGGGATGGGGCAGCCACAGCTGCTCTGCCCAACCTGTGCCAGGGCCTCACCTCATGTCTAATCTCACCCTTATATCTAGGGATGCTCCTTGCCCTTGTGCCCGCAGTCCTTGCCTGGTCTGTCCTTGGTGGAACGTTTTTGGGGCTTCTTGGGACATCTCTGAACATCTCCTGGAGGGAAGAGCCTTCTCACCACGTGAAAGTCCATCCCATGCACATTTCAGGTGTTTCCTAAGGACTGTACCAACCCTGGGGACTTTGCTGCCATGGCACAGATGGGAGCTGCTGCTTGGGTGTGGTAGGGAATGAGTCTTGGGAGGAGGACAATGTGACATGAGCTGGATTGGAATGGTCAAGGATACTGGGAATGATTCTGGATGTTGGGAATGGTCCAGGATGTGGCAGAGGGGAAGGAGGGTGACCAGTGACCCCAAGCAGTGGAGAGCATTGCTCTTCAAACAGGAATTTTCCAAAGGGGCTCAAGTTCTCCCTGTGGGTTTATTGGAATAACTTCAAACCAGGCTTTGCAAGGAGTGGGGGGAAACCATTCCCAGCTGCCCAACACAAACCCAGGACATCTGGATTTCCTCTCCCGCTCCTCCGTGTGCTCCTCCCTGGGGCAGGACTGGGGCTGTGCAGCCCCTTTTCTTCTGGGTGCCCAGAGGTGGTCGCTCCAGGCCTTTTTTTCCCACCAAGACCAATTTCTTGGAGCTATTAAAGAAATCTGTGTTTTCCTGCTGGCACCCTGGGAGCAGCTGCCTGTCCCTGGAAGGGGCTTCACCACGTTGTGCCACCCGGCGCTGCCGGAAGGGGGTTATTTATAGATGTGTTTATTTTTACTTTTTCACATCCCTACGTTTTCCTTCCTGATTGCTTGTGATATTCAAGGATTGTCTGATTAGCAGAAAGAAATCTCCCCCTCCAAAGCTGACACCCCACAGGGAAAACTGGGAGGGGAAACTGAGGTAGCAGCTTGCTGAGGGTGTGATGGAGAAGGGGAGGAAGACCTGAGAGCCCCTTCCAGGGTCTAAAGGAGCTCCAGGGGAGCTGGAGAAGGACTTTGGACATGGTCTTGGGGGAACAGGACAAGGGGAATGGCTTCCCACTACCAGAGGGCAGGGTTAGATGGGATATTGGGAAGGAATTGCTGGCTGTGAGGGTGGGCAGGCCCTGGCACAGGTTGGGCAGAGAAGCTGTGGCTGCTCCATCCCTGGGAGTGTCCAAGGCCAGGTTGGACAGGGCTTGGAGCACCCTGGGCTGGTGGAAAGTGTCCTGCCCATGGCAGCAGGTGGGATGAGATGAGCTTTAATGTCTCTTCCAACCCAAATCAGGCTGTGATTCTTGAGTTGTGTCTGAATGTGACCGTCTGGGACGGAAAGGAAAGGCAGAAAATCCAGCATTTTTCGGCACTGGGAGGTGGTGACTCCAAGGAACACTTCCATCAGAAGCACTAATAGATTTTCTCTTGGGTAATGAGCGGTGGGGACAGTTAACATTCATCTTAATTAGTCTTGAGCAAGAGTGAGTGTGAGCCTTGGAGCTTTGAGCGCTGCTTAATGGGTGGCGCGAAACAGCATCAAAGTCCTCGGCTCGGTGGAAATGAAAGGACTGGAAAAGTGTTTGCCTGCACTCAGGGGAATAACAAATTGGGTTTGCTGGTGTTGAAGGAGACAAAGCCAGGCCTGGGGAAGCTCATGGCATCTCCTTGGGCCTGGGAATAGGGGTAAAACCTCAGCCACACAGGGGGTCCTCCAAAGGACAGAGTCTAACTAACCCTTTCCTAATACAGCTCGGGTCACCCACAAAGGGGTGGGTTGCAGAAATTGCAGTGTTTTAGGATTCTGGGAGTTCTTCTTGGAGATAAAAAAAGGGGGGATTTTAATGCTTATTGATCCAAGTTCTTAGTGAGAGTGTAATGGAAGTGAGGGGATCAACACGGAAATTCTTTGCAGAGAGAGTGCTCAGGCATTGGAATGGGCTGCCCAGAGAGGGGGTGGATTCCCCATCCCTGGAGGTTTTTAACCTGAGCTTGGCCGTGGCACTGAGTGCCATGATCTGGTAAAGGGAGTGGAGTTGGCCCAAGGGTTGGACTTGATGATCTCGGAGGTCTTTTCCAACCCAATCCATTCTGTGATTCAACACGCTGGGTGCAGCTTCTGTGGGGTCACCAGTGGCTCCTGTTGGATGGGAATGTTTGGAAGAAGGAAGGAGGTTATCCAGTCTGAAGGCCAGGTTTGAGCTGGAGTTTGCCTGCACTTTGAACTCCCACTGGCTCAGGGGGGTGGAGTTTGGTGCAGCTTTGCTAAGACTACTTGGCTTGCAGTTAAAAGCTCAAAGGTGGCACTCAGAGTCTGCACAGACAACCTGGGATTTGTTCCCTGAGGTGCTTCAGGCTGGATTTTGGCCCCTCTCTTGTCATGGTGTGATGACAGAGGAACTTGAGCTTTCCAGGGTGCAACCAGAGTCACCTCGATGGCCACTGGTGATTTATGGTCCTGCTGTGACGTGCCAAGAAGACCAAGGAGAACATTGGAGAACATTAGGAATTAAACTTGTCCTTGGCAGAACTATAGAAAAAAGAATTAATTTGTTGAAGGTGCCTCTCAGCAGAGGAACTTGGAGTGTTTCTGCCAGAGAGGGAGCATCTCCCAGTCCCTTTCCTAGAGCTGGTTGGTGGGTGGGGAACATAAAGCCAGTCCCTCTCCTCATGTGAGATACTGAAGATGAAAGGAGAGTTTGCTTTTTTCCTCTGTGGCAAACTGGCTCTAATAACATGATGTGGCACTAATTAATAGGGAAGGTGTGAGATTGAGGGGTGGGAAGAATATCCAAGATGCTACAGCCGTATTTTCCTGGATAACTTTCTTGCAGCACATTGGCTAAATATTGGGGGTTATTTTGATTTTATAATTTATTTCTGTGCTGGATTTGGACAATATCTAACACTTGGCTCTGATGCCAGGAGGAACAAGCCTGGCTCCATCCAAGGGATGTTCTCCTATCCCCAGACCCTGCTCCCTGTGGGCATGGAAGAGCTCTGGGCAAAGCTTTCAACTCTCAGCCCTTCCAAGCCTCTGCCAGTACCAAACCTCCTGACATTTACAGTGTCCCAGCTCAGCTGGGAAGGATTTGGGAGTTGTACATCTTGATGCTGGGGGCTGAGGGGATATTTACCCTGATTAGAAGGGTGGGAGGAAGGGGGAAAGGTGGAAACCATTGCACTTAGGAGAGAACAGGCTGAGGGACTTGGATTTTCCCTGTAGATGCTCCATGGCTGTGCAAGCTGGTGCCTGTGCTTGCAGCCAGCCTGTTGTTCTCTCCAGGGATCCACATTGTCCATTTGAGCTTTAATGAACAACAAATTGAATGAACAACCAGGCCAGGTTGGATGGAGCCCTGAGCAAGCTGATCTACAGGGTGGCATCCCTGCCCAGGGCAGAGGGTTGGAATCAGATGGTCTTTAATGTCCCTCCCAACCCAAACCATTCTGGGATCCCATGAAACTGGATTGTTTTCCTTGCTACAACTCATTAAAGGACATCTTACCAGCCTCCTTTCCTACCCTGGAAAGTTAAGCAGAAGCTCTAAATCCTGCTCAGTGGGAGGGAAACTGAGACATGGAGCTGCCACGTTGTTCCCCTCAAGGTTGGGCCGGAACCACTCATTGCCAGGCTAAGGTGGGCTTCCCACTGCCAGAGGTCAGGGTTAGATGGGATATGGAGAAGGAATCCTTCTCTGTGAGGGTGGGCAGGCCCTGGCACAGATTGGGCAGAGGAGCTGTGGCTG
The DNA here is from genome assembly GCA_013396695.1 of Sakesphorus luctuosus. Taxonomy (NCBI): domain Eukaryota; kingdom Metazoa; phylum Chordata; class Aves; order Passeriformes; family Thamnophilidae; genus Sakesphorus; species Sakesphorus luctuosus. The sequence goes on from VWZD01009264.1 coordinate 72,321, forward strand.
CCCCATCCCTGGGAGTGTCCAAGGCCAGGTTGGACAGGGCTTGGAGCAACCTGGTCTGTGGAAGGTGTCCCTGCCCATGAGATTTGGAACTAGCTGATCTCTAAGGTCCCTTCCAACCCCAACCATTCTGAGATTCCATGATCTTGGATCATTTCTGAGGTGCCTTTCATATCCTACCCCTTTCTCCCCACTCCTGGGTGTATTTTGGGAGCAAAAGCCATGGAGTTCTGCTTCCCCTAACCATCCCCCCTCTTTGGGAACTGGATCATCCTGCTCTCCTTAAGTTTCTTTTTCTGTTCTATTACTTTCTGCTGCTTTCCCTTTCCTGGCAGTTAAATAATGGAGCTCGTAGATCATATAATAAATAGGTATTGACTTCATGCCACAGGCTGGATCAGAATGGATTGACCCGTGGGAATACACTCCCTCACAATCAATAAGAGGCCATCAGGCTGGATAAATCTTGATAACAACTGACAACAGGAAAGTCAATATGTGTATTAATATATACATTAAGTGAGTATATATCTTCCACCCGCAGGCAGCGTTGCTTTGGGCAGCTGGGGAAGGAATATCCTGGAATTTCCTGAGCCAAGAGGCTGGGCAGGGATGGGGAAAAGCAGCAGATCCTCTGCCGGAGTGTTTGATGTCAGAGCGGCGTCGGTGCCGGCAGAGCTTTCCTTCCCCGTCGTAGCATCAAATCCTCGCTGGAGGCTGTTCCTCAGTGTGCTCCTCTGGTGGAGGACGCTCCAGGGGAAGGTTCTCCTTTCTGTTCTAAGAGGGTTTCAAAACGCCCCATTTCTATTTTGGCTGTGATTTCTCCGGGAAAGTACTTAAGGCAGCTTTGCTGGAGAGGAAGGGATTTAACTGATGTTTAAGGAAACGCCTGCCATCAAGTGCCCTGCTGAGAGATGGGCCCACCAAGTCTTTCCGCTCGTGCTAGCTCTTCCCTTTGCTGCTGAGTGACATCCTAGCATCATTCCATACTTTTTCTGAGCATCCTCTATGCCAGGGATCCTCTGAGGTCACTCCTTGTTTGTAATGAACACCCTCAATGCCAAGGATCCTCTAGGGTCATTCCTTGTTTTTAGTGAGCACCCTCAATGCCAGGGATCCTCCTTGGGGTCAGTCCTCAATTTTTCTTAGCACCCTCAATGCCAGGGATCTCCTTTAGGGTCATTCCTTATTTCTAATGAACACCCTCAATGCCAGGGATGCTCTTCAGGGTCATTCCTTAATTTTAGTCACTGTCCTCAATACCAGAGATCCCCTTTGGGGTCATTCCTTAATTTTTCTGAGCACCTTCAGAATCACACAGAATTACAGACTGTTCTGAGTTGGAAGGGACCCACAAGGATCATCGAGTCCAACTCTTAAGTCACTTCAATGGCAGGGATCCTCTTCTGGATAATTCCTTAATTTTTCATAGCACTCTCAATGCCAGGGATCCTTTCTAGGGCCATTGCTTATTTTTTCTTAGCACCCTCAACATCAGGGATCCTCTTTGGGCTCATTCCTTAATTTTTTCTTAGCACCCTCAATGCCAGGGATCCTCTCTGAGTCTGGGCAGAGGGAACCATGTGCTGACATCCTGCCTGGCCAAGAAATAAATCATTGCTGTGACAGCATCATTAATTTTTTATTAATAATAATTATTATTACTGTTCCAAAGTGGAGTTGGGCTCTCGTGAAGCACCATCTCAATCCAAAGATTGGCTTCATCCCTCTTTTTGAAAGAAGGTTTTTCAAGAATTCCTCTTCCTTCCTGGACTTCAAATAGTTCAAAATAGCAGGAGGATCAGAGTGCAGAGAATATATAAGGCTCCTTCAAAGGCAAGGAGGTCGAAGAGCCTTTGCACATCCCGGTGCACCTCTCGGAGCCAATTCCAAACCCATCCTGTAAAAGGCAGCAAGTGGCACCTGAGTATTTTCGGATGACTTGTTTGCAAGTGGGGCTTTAGCTAAGCCACAGGACCTGGGGCTGCTTTGCATTCACCTGTCTCTCAGCTCTTCTCCCTGCAGCTGTAGAATAGCTCTGCTCTTCTGCCACTATCTCCTTCAAATAAAAATGCATGGAGTTGGCTTTTTCTAAATAACTTGTTTTTTTCCGAAGCGACGATGGAGTTGGAGCTACTTTTCGGGGAGGCTGATCCCCCCCCCCTCCTCCTCCTCCTCCTCCTCCTGCAGCCCTTGTGGTTTGGCTGTGCCGGCTGCAGTTATCTCCTGTGCCAGCTGCTGGGAGGAAAATTCTGCTGCCTAAGTAATATCCATCAAAAGCCGGTGCTTCCATCGGGCGGAGATAGCGGGCATGGGATGAGGGAACGTCTCTCCAGGGCTTTTCTGTTTCCCCACTCTGGTCTCACCCTGCAGAGGCTCCTCCATGAGGTGTCTCCGAGCTCCAGGCTGGAGATCTGGGCTCTGCTGTGGCCAAAAATGTTGCTCATGGCAGGTAATGAATTCCCTGTTGTGCTGGTTTAAAGGGAAACCGGCAGGAGAAATGACCCCAGCTCAAGAGAGGTTATAAGTCAGTTACAATTTAATAACAATATTACAATAAATGCAATGGCACAAAGAGAAATTGGGTTTAACCCCCAAACCCAGCAGTGGAACCCAGCCCCCTGGGGCACAAACACAGTGGGGTTTGGTGGCCCCTGTGCTGAGCCCCATGGGGTTCCCCCGAGTCCAAAGGAAAAGGAAGGGACAAACCTGTTGGTGCAGATGACGGCACAGTCTGGTGGAGAGTGGTGGGCTCCTCCTGTCCAGGTTCTGATCCTCCTCTGGATCCAATGAGTGGTTCCCCCAGTCCCCNCTTGTCTTCCTGTTGGTGTTGCTTTGGGAGAGCTGTGTAAGGGTTCAGTTTGGAGGTGGAGTTTGATGGGACAAGGATTTTCACCCTGGAGGGGCTGGGCTCTGATGGATGTTGATGTTCAGCAGCAAGTCTGAAGGTCTGGGTCAAGAATTTTGTGGCACTGAGTTGCCATGAAGCTTTTGGCTGCTGCTTTCATAGAATCACATAAATATTTAGGTTGGAAGAGATCCTTGAGATCATCAAGTCCAACCATTCCCTCAGCACTGCCAAGGCCACAACAAACAACGTCCCCAAGTGCCACATCTGTATTAAATCCTCCAGAGATAGGGACTCCACCACTGCCCTGGGCAGCTGTGCCAGGGGTGGACAACCCTTTTGGTGAAGAAATTTTCCCTAATAACCTAATTTTTCCACCCTGGTCATGGTGCAGTGAGGATGGATGGTGTTTCTCAGGGTCTGGGGAGGAAGCAAACCATGTGTTGCCTTTGTTAGAAGCAACGAGGGGAAGGCAAGTCCCTGCTTGGGATAGAAATGAAGGGACAGTTGTGCTGGGGCTGCAACATTTCCATGCTGAACCTCAGGATGCTGCATTTGTGGCCCAGAGGAGACCTGCTTCACCTCACCGGGAGGTTTTGGTGGTGGATCCCAGTGAAACCAGTCCTGAGCATCCCTCAGGAGACAGGAGAACCTGGAGACAACTTTCTCCTTAGACTGAGACTTAAGAAACTCTTTGCAGCTCATGTTGGTGTGACCCTGGTGTCCTTGGGGTGGTGTTTGGGTGCAGAGGGTTTGGAGCTGGAGCTGGATGGTGTCACTGCTCCGGCAGGGCTGAGAGAACGTGCGTCAAGGGGCTGAGATTCCTTATCAATTTAGAGGCAAACAAAGCCTAGGGATAAAAATTAACCCAAAGCTCTCCCTTTGCTGCTCTTCCAGCCTTGTTTAATTTGTGAAACGCACTGGGAGCTGTCAAGTTTCAAAAGCACAATTGCCAGATGTCTTTAAAAGAGAAAAACAAGCCAATATATGGAAAGAGCTTGAAAACCTCCCAAATAACGTGCAGGCATGTGCAGTACTCCTTCTTCCCCTCTCTGCCGTGGCTAGTCCTGCTCAAATGAAATTAATAAGTCCCAGTTCAGTGGTTCCTGTTGCTGTATCTTTCTTAATATTCCCCAAAGGTTTCTTTTTTCTCCATGAAATACTAAAAATGAGTAAACTGACGGGGAATGTGGAAGCATCCAAGCAGCCCCTCCTTTGCTCTGTCTTTCCTCAAGCACAGATGTAACCTGCCAGTAGAGGTATTTTTATATTAAAGCACTTCTTATTAATTCCCCCTGTCTCTCCTCCTGTGTCTCCCCTGGGTGTATAGTGCCGACTGTCACCATGGAATCTGAGCTGGTTGCCCATAAATCCATATACTGGCACGTAATGAGCTTCCTGGGCTCTGGCATTTATCACTTTGGGGTGTTCAAGGGATCCTGTTTAATTTAATGGCCGTTTATGTGGATGGTTGGGCAGAGGGAAGACAAGCACAAAACCCTGGTGAGTGATGGCATCGAGTAATTCCAGCAGCTTGGGGTATATCCCTGCTCCAGGAGCCACTCTGGGGGCTCCAGCCCTGTGGAAGTGGTGGCCATCAGTGTAGAGGTGGTGGCCACCAATGATGATGTGATGGGCACCAGTGTAGAGGTGATGGCCACCAGTGGAGAGACAATGGCCATCGATGCAGAGGTGAGGCAGTTAGTGTAGAAGTGGTGGCCATCAGTGTAGATGTGATGGCCATCAGTGTAGAGACAATGACCATCAATGTAGAGACAATGACCGTCAATGTAGATATGATGGCCATCAGTGTAGACAATGACCATCAATGTAGATGTGATGGCCATCATTGTAGAGATGGTGGCCATCAGTGTAGAGATGATGACCATCAATGCAGAGGCAATGGCCATCAGTGTAGAGGCTGTGAGCACCAGTGTAGAGGTGATTGCCACTGGTGCAGAGACAAAGACCATCAATGCAGAGCTGAAGGCGACCAGAGTGAAGGCAATGGCCACCAATGTGGAGGCGATGGCCATCAGTGTAGAGATGATGACCACCAATGTAGAGGCAATGGCCATCAATGTAGAGGTGGTGGGCACCAGTGTAGAGGTGGTGGCTATCAATTTAGAGGTAATGGCCATCAATGTAGAGGTGATGACTATCAGTGTAGAGATGATGACCACCAATGTAGAGGCAATGGCCATCAATGTAGAGGTGGTGGGCACCAGTGTAGAGGTGGTGGCTATCAATTTAGAGGTAATGGCCATCAATGTAGAGGTGGTGGGCACCAGTGTAGAGATGGTGGCCATCAATTTAGAGGCAATAGCCATCCATGTGGAGGCAATGGCCATCAATGTAGAGGTGATGACTATCAGTGTAGAGATGACTATCAATGTAGAGATGATGGCCATCAGTGTAGAGGTGATGGCCACCAGTGTTGCAGAGGGCCAGTAAGAACCCCCCCAGTGGATGGAGGATGGATGAGGCTGTTTTCCCATCAAACAGCAAAAATCCCAAGAGGCCGCGCTCCAGCTCTTCCTCACTCATCCCTCCCAAATTGTCCCTCTGCAAGTTGCCTTGGCGTTGCTCCCGTTGCTGATGTCTTCAGCCCACGTTGGTGAATGCAGAGTGTTTATAAAGCAATTTGGGATTTGGCTTGCTTGGCTGAGCACTTCAGAAACTCGTTTGGAATAGAGAGTTGCATCTGCAGCAGGACGGGGCTGGGACTGTCCTCGTGCTGGGGAAGGCTGCGAGCTGTGCCTGTGCCATGGGTGGAAGTGAATTCCTGAGGAGCACAAGGAGGACCTGTGCATCTCCCCAAACCACCTGGATAGGCCATCCCTGCTGCCCCCAGCTCTGGATGGGGTTTGGTCTCCTCATGGCACCGTGAACGTGTCACCAACCTGCCTGCTCTGCTGACAGGTGTGATGGAGAAGTTTGGGAGGAGAAGACAAGTACTCCTTTATGAATGTGCACTTAAGGGGTGAATAACCCGGCATCCACCTGAAGATGCAAATTGTCTGCCTTTGTTTCTGCTGTCAGTCGTGGGCGGTCTGTGGCCCTGTGATCCTCAGCATCGCTCGCTCGCAGCGGGTGGTGCCTCAATGCCCCCGCGGAGCACAGACCTCTCCAGGCAGGAAGGGAGGGGACGATGCGCGTGCCCTGCGCTTTGTGCCCGCCGCTCCTGCCCGAATGGGGAGCGATTGACGGCAGCGAGGAACGAGGAGAAGTGAAATTGTTGGGCTCTGCCATGAAAAGGTTCTGCAGGTGGTGGCTGAATGGGCTCAGGTGCTGCATAATAGGTATCAATCGGGCTTTGTCTCTGCGTTGGCAGCTCCTTATCCGGCAAGAAAACTCCGATGTGCCGGCACAGCGGTCGCGGGTTGAATTAATTCGGAGCAGTTATTCATGGAGGGGAGGAGAGAAGCACCTGGGCTGCCTTGGTGGCTCTCCCAGGACCTGAGGAGCAGTGGTGACATGTCCCATGCCCACAGTGCTTTACCATGTGCTGGTGCTGAGTGGTGGCTGCTCTCCTTGTGCCGGTTCCTTTCGCTGCCTCCTTTAATGCCGTCCCTCTCTAAATGAAGTGGAGAGATGGGAATCTCATCAGTAAAGGGCTGCAGGCTCCGCTCTTGGGGTTATCTCAGCACTTCAGATAGTCAGAAATTTGAGGATTTTCCTCTAAACAACCCTTTACCAGGAAAACAGCTGATCTTAACTTGCTTTAGGGCTGAAATCAAGCCTAGTTCCAGCGCTAATCTACTCACTGTGTTTACAACATCAATTTGGGACCAATTCAGACCGCAAGCAACTTGCTGTAATCGTTTTCTCCTGGGGACATCAAGCATTTGGCAGGGAATAGGGAGGGCTGGGGGATCCCCTCTGTGTGCAGGCAGGTCATGGAGGTGGCAGAAAGGCTGTTGTGTAGTAGAGCTTAAAACTGTACATGTTTGTGTAGCAAACTGGGGCAGGAAAATACACTGTAATGGTGGTGGAAGGAGAATTTGTGTCTGTTGTTATTTTGCACCCTCTAATTCCGGTTGCAGAAACCCAAAGGGTTTTATCACTGATTTCAAAGTAGGAGTTTGAGTGCTTGGATCCTAATCTTCAGCAAATTCACATTTGACTGCAGCCAAGCTATTGCAGAAGATAGGAAGCGACTGGTTTAGGGGAAGATCGTGCTTGTAATTGCAGTTGCCTCAGGTCTGCACCCAGCTGGGGTGCTCAGGAACGTGCTGAGACACCTGAACAAGGAAAGCCATCACTCAGGAGGCAGTTGCTGCCCTAAAATCCCCACCACAGCTCACTTGTGTCCAGCAAGGCTATTTCCAACACAACCAGTGATGAAATACTTCAGAGGATGCTGGTGTCTTTCCAAAGACAGAGAGATATGGGACTGGTCCCATTCTTGCCTCACTGCTTGACCTAAAAATTGTGCTCTCTGAACATGGAGGGATGTGGAGCTTTTGGCTTAGGAGCAGGAGGGTCCTTGGTGCTCAAGAACTTCCAAAGCTTGGGTTTCTTCTGAGTTTCATACAAAGGCTTGGTTTGGAAGGGATCTTAAAGCTCATCTCGTTCCAACCCCTGCCATGGGCAGGGACACCTTCCACTAGACCAGGTGGTTCTAAACCCCATCCAACCTGGCCTAGTGGAAGTCTTAGATGCCCATGGCAGGGGCTGGAACTATATGGTCTTTAAGGTCCCTTCCAACCCAAACCATTCTGAGATTCTCGTCTATGATTATTTTCAACAAAAAAGGACAAAACCTGTTATCTTCCAGGGGACAAATCCAGAGCAGTGCTTGGCATTCCCAGGGCTGGAGGAGCTGAGCACGGGGAAAGCGGCAGAGCTGAGCGAGGCTGCAGCTGGGGGAGAGCAGAGGAATTAAACCCTGTAACTTTTAATTTGTTAACTAGAACAGAATCAAATTAACATCTGCGGGCGCCGAAGCCTCTTTAACGAGATGTGTGTCGGGTCCTTGATTTCCCAGGCACAGGTATCCAGTCTCATCTTTCCAAAGTTGCCTGTAATGAGCGTGGGTGGATATAGAAAAGCAAAAAAGCCCTTTTTTGTGGGCGGCAGTCGAGGCAGCATCCACCCACGTACTCCATTATGATATTCAAATGTCAATATATTTTTAATTGGTTTATATCTCTCCCCCCCCCC
>VWZD01009264.1:80369-103448 GCA_013396695.1 Sakesphorus luctuosus
CCCCCCATCCAGCTGCCTTTGGTAATTAAGGCTCTGTAAATAGATTTTACTGTAATTGGTATGAGAAGGAAAATTGGAGGACATTGTACAGTGCGTTGGGTTGGGTTGGTTTTTTTCCCCCCTCCCTGTCTTTCCTCTTTTGACTCATGTTACATCTGTGAGCATTGTATCCTCGCAGGGAAGGGGCGGGGAGTCACGGCCAGTTTTGCACGGGAACTCGGGAGCAAGAGGACCAGGTGGTTTGCTCATGCTTGGGATACTGGGAAGAGCCAGGAACCAGACCAGGATACCCCTTATGGTGCTCAGCACCACAGTGATGGCACCAACATGAGCTCCAAACTGGGGAGACCCCCACTGTCCGTGCTGGATCTTCCATCTGCCTTGAGATGTGGCCAGAACCCTTGTGATTATTCACAGTTCCCAGCCACTGCCTTTTGGGGACGTTTCTTGTTGGGGGGTTCTAAACTGTGGTTTTATCTTTCCCTTTTCCTGTTCTTTCAGCCTGTGTAAAGGACGGACTCTCTACTCGGTGGTGAGAGACGCCAAAATTGTCCTGGATGTCAACAAGACGAGGCAGATAGCACAAGAAATTGTGAAGGTACGGCATGGTGGGGGCAGCTTGGTGCTGGTGGGGTCTGGAAGCTCCCAGTGGGGTCACTCTGGGGAGAGGGAGAGAAGCAGCCATGGATTCTGGGCAGGACAGCTCTGCTTGGCTCTGAGATCCAGGTTGTTTGGACCTCCCTCATGTGCTTTGTGTGGCACTAAGGCTTCCATGGGCTGCCCATGCTTGGGGGTCATCCTGGCCACTGCTCCTCTTCCCTCTTGGAAGTGCAGGTGTTCAAGTCTGGCATTGCTGCTGTGAGTGAGTTGCTGGTTGGGTATTCTTGTCCTCTCGTGAAAAGAAGTAATAATCACAGAATTCCAGAATGGTTTGGGTTGGAAGGGATCTTAAAGCTCATCTCATTCCACCCCCTGTCATGGGCAGAGACACCTTCCACTAGACAAGGTTGCTCCAAGTCCTGCCCCATGTGGCCTTGAACACTTCCAGGGATGGGGCAGCCACTTCATAGAATCGCAGAATGGATTGGGTTGGAAAAGACCTCCGAGATCATCAAGTCCAACCCTTGGGCCAACTCCAGTCCCGTCACCAGATCATGGCACTCAGTGCCACGGCCAAGCTCAGCTGAAAAACCTCCAGGGATGGGGAATCCACCCCCTCTCTGGGCAGCCCATTCCAATGCCTCAGCACTCTCTCTGCAAAGATTTTTTTCTGCTCTCCAACTTCAATTTCCCCTGGCAGAGCTTGAGCCCCCCATGCCCCCTTGTCCTATTGCTGAGTGCCTGGGAGAAGAGACCAACCCCCACCTGGCCACAACTTCCCTTCAGGCACTTCCAGACAGTGCTGAGGTCACCTCTCAGCCTCCTCTTCTCCAGCACAAACACCCCCAGCTCCCTCTCACTTCTCAGGCAACTTTCTCTTAATAATCTGCTGGTGGTCTGAGGTTTCCATATCTCTGTAGCCAAAGCATCCCCACATCCAGGGCTCCTGGAGGAGTCACTGCCAGGGTGCTGGGGGCAGGATGCTGTGGTGCCACGAGGCAGAGCACACGTACATTTTTCAGAGCCAGAAAAGCTTCTCCTTTCCCAGAGATGACTCAAAGTGCATCTTCAACACTTCAGAAGTGACACTGGGGAGGATCCTCACATGGCAGGGTCGAGTGGCTGGGAATTTGGGTCCTGAGCCATCACAGCTCCCCATGGGGTGTCTGCCACGGCTCGTTTGCCCGAGAGGTGTTGAGCTGTCTGCCAGAGCTGGGCTGGCCTGTGATTCCAAACACATTTATCTCCAAATGATACCCAAAGTATTTGGCACATGTTGGAGCATGGGAGCTGTGACACCGACCCTCAAGGTCAGCCAGCACCTCCACCCCAGAGCCCAAATCACCTGGAGCTGAGCTCACATTTAACATATTTTTAGGGGGAAAAGAAAAGAAGGGAAAAGAAGGTTTTCTGGCAGGTTTTAATGTCCTTAAATATTCAAATCCATGTTGTAAACCACAATGTGTTCTGCAATAGATCCTGGATGGTGCTGTCCCCTGGATGGTGCTTAGTCTGGCTCTGATTGCCCATTATGCATTTATTTACACTCAAATTCAGCAAAGAGCACATTGGTTTTAAACTTTTTAATTTAAATTCCTTAAATTCTCCTGAAGTCTCTGGGCAGGGGCTGACAAGGGAGCGCAGACTGAAGCTCTTTGCTACACCAGCGTTGCAAGGGTTGTCTTGGAGCCACACTGGGGGTGTCTGAGAGGCACCAAGAGCTTCTCTCTTCTCAATTTCTGCTTTTGATCCCTATTTTCCACTTTTTAGATCTGGATATTTCTCACTGAGCAAATATCTGAGATATCACATAGTTTATCCTCATAATTTTTCTCCTGACTTGTGCTCAGGGTTCTGGTCTCCCAGATGTTCCCAGAGGAACATGACTCAGTTCATCCCCTTTCTCTGGGCAGGCTCATTGCTTGGTGAAGGTTTTGAGGATGAGACTGTTGTCTTCTGCAGCTGGTGTGTGTTAGGAACAGATTGGGAACCTCAGACTCTTTGTGGTGTTGAGGCATCCCCAACCCTGGGGAATCATCACCGGATGAGTGAGATGAAAGCACCACCATGAAGAACATCAGCAACATCCCCACCATGAAGCAAATCAGTAGGACCACATGTTGACCTGGTTGTACCCCCAGCAGCATCCCTGTATCCCTGCATTCCTTCTCCTTGGAAGGACAGGATTGGGTGCTCCTGCTGCAACCCACGGCAGGGCAGAGGGACTTTGCATCCCACCCAGGTCCCTGTGGGAATTAGCAGAGGTCCAAAGGCTCAGATGGGGGCTGAGTCTGTGCTCTCTCTCTGCACCAGAGGGAATTTAAGACAGAGGGAATTTAGGACCAGCACAGTAACAATCATTTTGTTGCAGAAATAATTCTGAGAGAATTTCTGAGGCATGTTACTGGAGAATGACTTCTTGTTTTGGAGACACAGGCCAGAGGGCTCTTCAGCCCTCTGAGTGGGTGGTCACATGTTCCATCCTTTCTGTGGAAAGGATTTAAGGTCCAGCACAGCCCTGTTGCAGTGCTCTCACCCAGCCACATGCACCAGGAGGAGCAGCTTCCCAGCCTTCCCACCTCTCCACACCAACTTTCAGCAGATGTGAAGGATATTTTGGTGGACTTGGAGGTGGTGGGTGTGGCGAAGTGAAGGAAAACCCCAACACCTCGGTTTTTGGGTGGCCTTGGGGCTGCATTGCCCAGCAGAGCTGGAAGGAGAGGCTTTGGCTGCGCTACCCCATCACAGCAGTTGTTTGACTTTATCCTTTGAGTCCTGGTATGTGATGGGCTGTTAAGCTGATTGGATTAGTGGGTGCAAGGGCTCTCATTATCCCGGGAAAGCTGATTATCCAGGGAGCGGTGCCGGCAGAGGGAGCTGCCTTGTCACACACGCCGGGCAGCTGAACAAGCCAAGGCATTGCTGGGCCCGCGGTGCGTTCTCACACACCATGCCAGGGCAGAAGGTGGCAGGGCTGGAATCTGCAGTGGGATCTCCGTGGAGCGAGGAGAGGGGGTTGGGTTTGCCTTCAGCAAAGGCCTGGCTGTGTTTGGTGAGCACGTGGAGATGAGTTCCTACCTGCCTGGGTGAGGATGGGTGCGAGGTGCCTGCTGCCTGCTCCGTGCTGCCACCGCCCTCAGCCCATGGGAGGGGCTGCAGAACATCCCCTAGAACTGCCACTCATCCTGTCCCACGGATGCTCAGGGCCCTGCACTGCACCTTGCAGGAGGAGCACTGGAAGGCTGTCCCTTGCTCAGCTTTGTGAAGATGACAGTGACATTTGAAAGCAGATTTTGAAATCTCATCATTATTTCATGTGCTGGGAACTGGAGACCCCTAATTAATCCTGGTGGCTGGAATGGTCCTGACATCCAGGACATCCAGGACATCCAGCTGCAGCTGGAGCTTCTCGGGCCTGGATCCTTTCCTTCCTCCAGCATCCCTTGGCAGAGGCTCTCCAGGATTTGGCTGCCAAGGGGTGCAGTGAAACCCCCATAACTTATCATAGAATCATAGAATGGATTGGGTTGGAAAAGACCTCCGAGATCATCAAGTCCAACCCTTGGGCCAACTCCAGTCCCTTTACCAGATCATGGCACTCAGTGCCACGGCCAAGCTCACCTGAAAAACCTCCAGGCATGGGGAATCCACCCCCTCTCTGGGCAGCCCATTCCAATCCCTGAGCACTCTCTCTGCAAAGATTTTTTTCTGCTCTCCAACTTCAATTTCCCCTGGCAGAGCTTGAGCCCCCCGTGCCCCCTTGTCCTATTGCTGAGTGCCTGGGAGAAGAGACCAACCCCCACCTGGCCACAACTTCCCTTCAACTTGCTGGGTTGGGGTGTTTTTCAGTTTGCTTTCCAGATAGTGGAATTTGGATCGTGTCTACCAGCTCCTCATCAGCCACCAACTTAAAAATATACTTCTCTTCCCCAGCCTGAGTGGTTAATGATGACAGATGAAAAGATCAGACCTAGGATGGATGGATCCCAGTGGAAATCCAGTTAATAAATCCCCCTTGCCAGTGACAGACAACCGATACTCGCTCTTAAGCAACAGTTTGCCGGCCTGTTGGGCATTGATCCTCCTGCCGCATCCTCTAGATCAAGTTTTCCCTTAGTCTGCTTAGGAGAATGAAAAGTGGGGCAGCATCAAAATCCCTGATGAAGTCAGGATAAATGTCTTTTATCCCCCTCCCCACTCCCAGAGCTGGTTATCCCGCCGAGCCGAACATCCGCCGCGCGGAGCTGCCGGCAGTCAGCTTGATTTGCCGGCGCTAAACGAGCCCGGTGCAGGAGAGCTTGGATTTCCCACCCGTGGCCTTTTTTTGCATCATTAGCAATAATTTTAATTAACCACCGAGTAGTTTTTCCCTGGGGGAAGGGAATGAAGGCAGGACTCCCGCCAGGAGCTTGTTTCCAGGCTGATGGTGCCGGTGTGCGCGTCGGAAGCGCCGGTGGCAGCGCCGGGATGTGCCACAGCGGCGACGGAGAGCGGTGACTTATCGCCCTCCTCTCCCATCCCCGCAACGAAAACGGGGGCGAAAACATCATCATCATCAATTCCTCTCAGCGGAGGATTTCAGGGAAGTGGCTGCTGCTTTGGTTGGCAGTTAATTTTTCTTGCAGAATCAATTAATCAGGAAGATGAGTCGCAGCCGAGACACCCACACCACCCGTCTCTGTGAGCACCACACGATGCCCACCCCCAGCCAGGGGGCCCTCCAGACACCTGCCCTTTCTGCAGGGGTATCTGGGGATGTGCAGCCTCTCTGGCTGTGCCCCAGCCATGGCTTGGATGTGCCCTGGCAGCTCAGGGATGCTCATACCCGGGCTCTCCCTTGGGGCTCCCCTGGCTCTGTTATGCTGTCTGTTTGTGCTGCTTTTTAATTCCAGGGTATTTTTCTGTCTCTTCCCTCCTAGGGAATGGGTTACCTGCATGCCAAGGGGATCCTCCACAAGGACCTGAAGTCAAAGAATGTTTTCTATGACAATGGGAAGGTGGTGATCACCGACTTTGGCCTCTTCAGCATCTCGGGAGTGCTCCAAGCAGGCAGGTAGGACATGGCAAGGTGGAGATTCCTCCTCATGGCCCTGCAGACCTGGGAACATGGGGAAGGAGCCCAAACCCACCTCTGTCAGGGCCTTTCTGTGTGTGCAGCTTTGTCAGACGTGTTCAAGGTACCTTTGAGTGTCCTGGGGCTGCTCTGTTTAAAGACAGCGGGTTTTGATCGGTAGGAAGGAGCACGATGCTGGCTCAGAGAGGCAGGTGGTGTCTCTTGGACCCAACCTCTTCCCATGGGATGCATCATTTCCACAGCCAAACCACCCTGCAGCCATCCTGGAGATGCTCCTCAGGCTGTGTTTCTCTGGGGCAGGTTCATTCCTTGGCCTTTCCCTAACACAGCATTATAAATCCCTGGAATGTGCTTTATCTCCTGCCTGGACCGAGTGGTTCCATCCCTGTGCTGTCCCTTTGCTGCTCTGGTGACCTTTTGGGTGTTACAAACATCTGGCCATGTGTCTGCCCTGAGCACAGAGCAAGAATACAGGGAAAATAAGGGCCAAGCTTGGGACATTTACAGTGTTGTGACATTTTGGGATCTCTGAGGGTTTAAATCAAAACCATTTGGTAAATGTTCCTTATTAAATTTCCTTTTCCCAGTGCTCTGGGAGGTTTTCCAGCTGTAGGCACAGCAGAGCAAAGAGTTTCCGCAGCTGTGGAGAGGAGGAAAAGCAAAGCTGGGGAGGGAAGGAAACAGAAGTGGGGTAAAAGCAAATGGAAACAGAAGTGGGGGAAAAAGCAAATGGAAAATAAGAGCATTGCTGACTTTTCTTACCTTTAGAAGCAGCACATTCAGGTTTCCTCCAGCAGCACCTCCTGGTCCTCCCAGTCTCTACCATGTGATGGGGTTTGTCCCTGGAGAGGTTGTTGTGGCTGGTCATCACTTCATGGTGCTCAGGAGATAAAAAGCACCTTGGAAATCCTATTTTTTCCCCCTAGTTCCCATGTGATGAGGTCAGAGGATTAGAGGGAAAGTGCTGGCTGCTTCTGTCCATCCCACGCTGCTCATGGTGAACAGGCAGCCAGGCTTTCTGTTCTGCCTGTGCAAATATCAGCTGGCTTGGCACAAACTTAGCCAAAAGCTTTGGAAAGCCAAGAAATCCCATCCAAAGTGGGGTTTGCCTCTGGTTTAGCAGCTGGGCAGGGGGTTTGGGACTCAGGTCTTGCCAGGATGAAGGTACAGCTCATTCCAGCAGTGGTAAGAGGATTTGGACAAAAATGTCCAAGATTTGCCAGGAATCTTTGCTTGGAAGGTCAGAGATGCTCTGGAGAGGAAATGAGAGATGGAATACTGGAGGAATGGGGTACCTGATGAGGTGGACAACGCGTGGCCATTCCTGCTCAAGGTTGAGGTGTCACATGGGGGTGAAGTCCAGAAGATAATTCAGGACAGGAAGGACGGCCAGAAAAGCAGAGCTGGAAAGAAATGAGCAGTATTTTCCTAGAAAAATGAAGAAAATGGGAAAATTTCTGCCTGGAGGAGCTTCCAGCTTGGCTGTCCTGGGCTGTAGGTTGGGGAGAGCTGAGAGGAGACCAGGGTTCCACACCCATCCAACACTGTGGATTTTGAAGCAGCAAATGTCTGCAGGTCTGATCTCCATCTTCAGGGTGGTTTTTTGCTGGCTCTGGTTTGTCTCAGAAGAAGAAGAGTGATAAAGCCCAGTTTGGGGTCCTTGGAGGCTTGGATAAACATGCAGAGAAGGCAGCAAATTTTGCAGGTCAAGTTAAGGATGGTGATATTTTAGCTGTGAGTGAAGTACAGACTGGCCCAGTTTAAAGGGTTAAAATAATTTCTGCAGACACTTGGTGATTCAGTGCCTTCTCCTGATGAAATCAGATTTATTTCTCCATTATTTAAATGTTACTGGGCTTGGGAGGGCTGCTCTGTAATTAGGAGAAGCACGAGGTGGGTCTCGAGGAGTCTGAAGAGCTTTTCTACTCTTGCTTTGCCTTGTGGGGGGACTTGTCCTTGGTGGGCTTAGAAGATGCTCAGCTGGTGGAAGTGGCTGGGTCGGTTGAGAAGTCAGAGCAGCTTTTGCCAGAAACCCTCAAATTGCTGTAATTGAAACACTTTGGGGATCACATCAAAGCCCAGCCCTCCTTGCTGGAAGCTCCTCACCCACAGCTGAGTGCTCAGACGGAGCTTTGTGGAGGGATGATGGGCTCACAGGGAGCTGTGGGTCCAAATCCAGCCCCTAGAGCACCCCGAGGCAGGACTGAGTGCTGCTCGTGGGTTATCAAAGCACTGAGCAACTTAAATGAGCACAAATAAAAGCTCCAGGAGCAAACCTGGTCTTGCTGAGGGTGATGGAGCAGATCTAAGTGCTGCCCACTCCATCCTGCTCCCCGCTGCCTGCCAGGGATGGAAACGGCAGACACCGGGAAGGACGAGGGAGCTCCTCCACATCCTTCCTAATTGCCCAGGTGCTTAATGCTGGCTTGTAATTAAGAGCTGTGTGGGCTGGAGGATGGTGGTGGGAGCTGGCTGGGGAGCTGAAAGCCTCCCCTCTGTGCCAAAGTGCTCCTTTGCTGCAGCTCCCAGGGCTGGAGGGGCCGTGTCTCGCCGGAGCCGCTGATTGCAGCTGTGGTTGCACCACAGTGGGGTGAAGAGGAGCCATCCAGACCCCAGAGGGGGCAAGGAGGCTTAATCAGTGATTCCATGGACCATCAGTGTCCTTTTCTATGGAGGGCGTTTCTCCTGTGGTGGTTGACAGAGTTATGGGGGATGCTTGGAGATGGGGATGGCTTTGCAGGCAGGAGGATTAGTCATGTGGGGAAAGCCAGCCAAGGAGTCAGCATTTGTGTGGGAGGTTGTCCTCCTGCCCCGAGGGTGGATGGAGGTGCCTGTGCCTGGATGGTGTCCCCTGGACTCTGGGATTTTGACCCCAGGCTGGCATTCAGGAGGACAGATGACCCCCCAGCCATCCTTACCCCTGTACATCACCATCTTGGGGAGGGCTCCAAAGCACAAACAGGAAGAAATTCCTGGCTCTTCCTTCTCCAGCCCAGCATGACATGGGACAGTTTTTGTTACCTCCTGCTGCTGAATTTGGGCTCAGACACACAATCAAGCTGCTTAACATGTACCACCACCCGTGGTCCCTGCCCATTTCCCTGCCCAGGGACCAGTTCTAAGCCAGTGGTGCATCCTGGAAGACATAAAAGGATGAAGAAGCAGCCAATGTCATCCTCAGCTGTTGGCCAAAGGAGCCTCGTGGATTTATACTGAGCAGGGCGAGCTTGAGGAGGTAGAGGAAAGACAGCTGAGGTTAAATGAGGGGCTGTTAATGAAGCCAGGCTGCTCCCATGGGTGATGGCACTGGGGGCTTGGGCATGAGGGTGGGCTGGAGGGGCTGTTTGGGGCCCAGACACCTGAAGGCACCCATTTCCAGGCTATTATTTTAGGATGGGTTAGGGGAGATTCAAACTTCGAGTGAAACACTCCCTGAATCTCCACATCCTCCTGTTTTGGTTAATGGACTAGGGTGGCTCCAGGCAACAGGATCTGGAGCATCCAGGGGGTGCCAGGCTGGCATCATCTCTCCTCTGCATCCTCCTGGGGCAGGTACCAACAAGAAAGTGCTGGAATGTTGGATGGGGATGCAGAGGAGTGGGGACACAGGTCTAGGAATCCATACACACCCTGATTCTCCCTGAACCACAAAATCCTCCTGTTTTGGCCATGGACAAGGGTGGCAACTGAAGCATCCCAGTTAAGGATGACTTTGCTTCATGGGCCCCACTCACCATCCTGTGTCAGCACTGGGGGAATCCACCCCCAGTAGTGCTTTGCCCCAGGGTCTTTTTAGGTGTTTTGGTGCAATGGCCACACCAAGAGCACTGCCAGATCCTACATTCCCATCACATGCATGGCAGAGTCACCATCCTGTGCCCAAATTTTGCCCTGCTGCCTGGCAGGGGTAAATGTGCAGCCACCGTGCTGACATTCCTCAGGGCAGGGTTACAACCTGACTTTGCAAGGATGACATAGGGAAAACCAGGCTTAAAAGCCATGGGGAGAGTGTGTGGGGCTGGGGGCTGTTCAGCAGTGGTGTGGTGGTGATGTGCCCCCCATGGTGCCCGCAGCTTCAGTCCCTGTTTTGGCAGGAGGGAGAACAAGCTGCGGATCCAGAACGGCTGGTTGTGCCACCTCGCGCCCGAGATCATCCGGCAGCTCTCGCCGGACACCGAGGAGGACAAGCTGCCCTTCTCCAAGCACTCGGATGTCTTTGCCCTGGGGTGAGTCCCGTGGCACTGGGAGTGGGTGGTTGTGCCAGGTGTGAGCTGCTCTGGGCAGTCAGGAGGGGACAGGGATATATTTGCTTGTCCCAAAGCTGAGGGGACGCTGCCTGCAGGAATTCCTCAGGCTGGGCTGGGAGCACATTCCTGCTTTAGGAAATTTGGTGTGAAACCCCTCCCTAAATCATCAGATCCTCCTGTTTTGGTTAATGGACTAGGCTGGCTGAAGGTATCAGGGTCTGGAGCATCCAGGGGTGCCAGGCTGGCATCATGTCTCCCCTGCATCCTCCTGGGGCAGGTACCAACAAGAAAGTGCTGGAATGTTGGATGGGGATGCAGAGGAGTGGGGACACAGGTCTGGGAATCCCTGGACACTCTTATTAAACCTCAAAATCCTCCTGTTTTGGCCATGGACAAGGGTGGCAATGGAAGCATCCCAGCTGAGGATGGGTTTGCTTAGTGGGCCCCAGTCCACCATCCAGGGGATGCCAGCCTGGTATCATCTCCCCCCTGCATCCTCCTGGGGCACAAGGGGGTGCTTGGATATTGGATGGGGATGCCAGATGTTGGGATCACAGTCCTGGCAGCCCCTGACTCGGCAGTTTCCTGCACCATCCGGCTGCAGGGGGCTGATGGCTTCGGCTGCACTGCCAGGAGATGCCAAAAGGCCAAGAAAAGGAGAATTCCTGAGCCTCCCTCAGCGCCCACAATCATTCCTGCTGCCCTTTGTCTGCCCACAAACCTCCCTCCAGGCAGGAGCCCAACCCCACCCTGATAAAGCCCTTCTCGCAGCGCTGCGGATTTTTTCCCAGGGGATTAATTTTCTCATGGATCCCTTAAAGGCTGTGGGGATTAAGGCGCGTGGGCTCGTTATCGGAGGCGAGATTGCCATCAAACCCAGAGTAATTACAGCTGAAAGGGTCTGCTTGGGTTTTCTTGCCCTCCCCGAGGTATAAGTTCAGCACGAAAATAAAGAAGTAATTAAGGGATCGTATCAAACTAAGCGAGAGTGGGTTGCTGAGATGTAGTTTTCCCTTTTTTTTCCCCCAAGTGTGAGCTCTGCCTGTGTGTAAAGCACGAGTTTCCTTAAAAGATTAAAAGATTTTCCCACATTTTTCCTCTTTCTTGTTTCTGCTGCCCTCGGTTAAGCCCGGGAGGCTGAAGGATGATCTGGAGGGGTGTTGCTTCCCACAAGGGATTTGGGGATCGGCCTCAGCAAGAGGAAAAGAGCTTTTAAAGAAGACAGAGATGTTAATTTACAGGGTGTGTGAGGGTGGAGGAAAGCAGTGGGCTGAGGCTGGTGGTGTGTCCTCACCAAAACCTGAGAGATCCCATCAATAATTATTATTATTATTATTAGATGTGTGATCTTCTCATGCAAAGAGAGATGGAGCAGCATCCCTCTCTCTGGAGCACCTTGGGAAACACAATATTTTGGATACATCTAGAAGTGGGAAGGTGAAAAATTAATCCCCGAACTCCCAACTAGAAACTCGAATTAATGGATTGGATGTGTTAAATCCAACTGCAGGTGTGTGGAGGCACCTTCAGCATCCCTGCACCTGCCTGAGCACCTCACCCTGTGCCCACAGGATCTGCCCCTCTCCAGCCCCCAATTCCTCTGCACCCACAGCACCAACATTTTTGCCACATTATTCAATTCTTCTGGAGATTTCCAGCCAAACTGTGCATATTTTACCAAAATCAGAAGAGCTGATTTCCCAAATTAGGGAGCATCCCTATCTGAGGGCGAGCTTTTGTTTATCAGACCCCTTCTGCCAGATTTTTCCACCCTGATGTCATTTTAACCTGTTAGTTGCTGCTTCAAGTGGTCATGGTGGCATCCCTGGAAGGGAAAAGCAGCTCCAGGGAATTTGCCTTGGACAAGAGGGATGGCACTGCAGGAGTCAGGGCTCATCCAGCCTCTGGGTGCCAGAAAATGAGGATGCAAAATTCCCAGACGGAAGCGGGGGTGGAGGAGGACCACGAGGGTGGCTGCCAGCTCAGCAAGAGACACCCTTGTTTGGGGATAGTCCCTTGGATTTGGGATTCCTCACGGGAAGGAGGGCTTGGCTTAGAGATAAGAGTGATGCAGGAGCAGATGGCCGGGGGTTCATGTGTGCCATCACCTGGTGAGGGCACCTGGGATGGTTCATGCCATGGCTTGGATGGCTTTTTGTAGCTTGGAGCACTTTTTGAAGAAGGAAAAGGGAAAAGCTGGAGTGAAAGTGAACACTTGGGCTTGGCCTTCCCTGGAGTGGGTGTCAGAAACACCAGCCCAGCAGCTGGATCCCCACACCTGCTCCATGGGCAGGGGATCACAGAGCTATTGCAGTCAGGAGGGAGATTCCCACTGGATGTAACAGGCAGGCTGGAGGCTCTGCCTGGTTCTTCATCACCCCCTGTCCTCCTTCCCACAGGTTGGGATCTCCCCTGGTGTGAATCGGGGCTTGCTCTGGGTCAAGTCAGCAGCCCCAGTTTCTCCATGTGGAAGGTGGGAGAGGTGACACCTCTGTAACGAGGGCTGAGCCCCTCGGGTGTTGTATCTGGGATGAAGCACCTCCTGGATATTGGTGATTTTGGAGCAAGGAGAGATGATGGGTGTGGGTGCAATGGCCAGACATCTCCCCACCCAAAATGCCTCCTGGTTCCTCCATCTCTAATCCCCTCTGTCCCCCAACAGCACGATCTGGTATGAGCTGCACGCGCGGGAATGGCCCTTCAAGACGCAGCCGGCGGAGGCAATAATCTGGCAGGTGGGAAGTGGGATGAAGCCCAACCTCAGCCAGATCGGGATGGGCAAGGAGATCTCGGTAGGTGGTGTGGGGCAGGTGCTGCAGCACCAAGTGTGGGTGTGGAGAGGGGCTGGTGCATGTCCTGCCTGGTGGGTCCCTTGAATCTTCACCAGGATGTGACAATGAAGACGAGTCCTCATGGGATGGGCACATCCCCTCCATCCCAAACCTTTACAAGGATGTGGGGATGGAACATCATAGGATGGACACATCTTCTCCATCCCAAATCTTTACAAGGATGTGGGGATGGAACCTCATAGGATGGACACATCCCTCCCACCCCAGCCCTTCACAAGAATGTGGTGATGGAGATAGAACCTCATGGGATGGAGACATCCCTTCCACATCAGTCCTTCACCAGGACATGGTGATGGAGATGGGTCCTCATGGGATGGACATATCCCCTCCATCCCAAATCTTTACAAGGATGGAGATGGGTCTTCATGAGATGGACAAATCCCCTCCACGCCAGCTCTTCACAAGGATGTGGTGATGGAAATGGAACCTCATGGGATGGACACATCCTCCCAACCCTAACCCTTCACATGGATGTAGTGATGAAGGTGGAACCTCATGGGATGTACACATCTCCCCTCCCGCCAGCCCTTCACCAGGATGTGGTGGTGTAGATGAGTTCTCATGGGATGGACATATCCCTCCCAACCCTAGCCCTTCACAGGGATGTAGTGATGGAGATTGGTCCTGATAGGATGGATGCAACCCCTCCACCCCAGCCCTTCACCAGGATGTGATGATGGAGATGAGTTCTTATGGGATGGACATATCCCTCCCAACCCTAGCCCTTCACAGGGATGTAGTGATGGAGATTGGTCCTGATAGGATGGATGCAACCCCTCCACCCCAACCCTTCCCAAGATGGAAACTGTGTCCTCATGAGACAGGCACATCCCCCCCCATCCCAGATCTTTGTGAGGGTGTGGTGATGGAGATGGGTCCTCATGGAATGGACACATCCCCTCCACCTCAGCCCTTCATAGGAATCCAGTGATGGAAATAGTGTCCTTATGAGATGGGCACATCCCCCCTGTCCCAACCCTTCCCAAGGATATGGTGATGGAGATGGATCCTTATGTGGATGTTGGGTGCAGGGATCATGGTGGGAGAGGGACCAACTCAGTTCATGGTACAGAAGGGCCTGACTTGGTTTGCTTGTCCTGTGTGGCTGCAGGACATCCTCCTCTTCTGCTGGGCCTATGAGCAAGAGGAGAGACCCACCTTCACCAAGCTCATGGACATGCTGGAGAAACTGCCAAAGCGCAACCGCCGCCTTTCCCACCCCGGGCATTTCTGGAAGTCGGCAGAGTAAGTCCCTGCCCCTGCCAGTCCTTCTCTATTCCCAGATTTAACTGCTGGGGGGATGCCCTGCCCAGGGGTCCCTCCTCAGACCTGCAGCTTCCAGCATGGTCTCTTCTTCTCCCATGGCCACGTCTTGCTCCGTTTCATTGCTTTGGTTTAGTCACATCCCTCTGCTTCAGGAAATGGCATCAAAGGGTGCCCAGTCAGGGTTTTGAGATCTGCCCTGTTGGGAACAGCAGGCAAAACACAGAACAATCACTTAGAAACTCATTTTCTTCCCTTGAATTTGTCATATTATGACAAATAGAACCAAAAGTCTCACCCACGCAGGGATTGCATTCACAAGGGAAGGGGGTTTCGTTCTCCCAACGTGCATCCCCGGAGTGTGGGGGCTGGAAATGGGGATGGAGGGAGGGAGACAAATGTGAGGACACTTCAGACTGCTTCAAGCATCCCCCTTGGTCCTCACTGAGGGTTGGAGATACTGATTTCTCCTGCTGCATCTGATAACAAACCCCCTTCCTTATCTGTGTGGCAAACACTGCGCCAAGGTTACAGGCACAGCGAGAGCTGCTGGAGTGTCCCTTGTGCCACCTCTTGTCCCACGTGCTCGGGACAGAACAGCACAAAGCCCACAGTCAAACGGCCTCCAAATCACCCTGAACCTAAGCCATTAATCAGGGGGGAAGTTAATTACCCAGCCGTGCTCCAAGCAGGCACCAGGGTGGCTGTGGCAGCCGGGCAAGGAAAGCTGAAGGTTGATGGCCCCCAAAGCAGCAGGTTGTGTAATTGCTCCGTTGGGTTGGGGAAGGTTTTTGCAATCACCGAGCCACACTCTGCCTGCCACGGGCTGTGGCTGCCCCGCAGCTCCCTCTTCATTACCAGCCCCCTCTTTTGCTAAGCACGAGGGGAGGGAGGATGTCTCAGCTTAGCACTCCTTTTCCATCCAGCTGAGTCCTTCCAGAGGGGCTCAGCTCTGGCTGTTGTCCCTGTGTTCGGTCCTGGCTTCCCTGGCGTCCCTGCTCACCCAGCAGCTGTGGTACCCAGGGCTCTGCCATCCCTGCACCAAGGGGACAGGGGACAAACCCCCCTGGATGCACAGGGATGAGGCGTGTGGTACCTGACAACCCCCTTTATATGATATACCAAGAGAACCCAGCCCGGGCTGGCAGAGGGCAGAAGTTCATGGTGCCCCCAGTGCCACTTTTTTGGGGCACAGCCCTATGGCAAACCTGTTTAGGAGGGTTTTTTTGCAATGAACTGCCCTAAAAATCCCACAGTGCCGTGGGACAAAGGCAGCCCAAAGTGCTGACTCTGCTTGTTATGTCCCTTGCAGGCTGTGACGGGAGGAGTCGAGGGATGGTGCCTTCCTCCCCCAGCAGTTCTCCTCCTCCTCTTCCCACCCTGTGCCGCGGAGGAGCGGCGGGCACCGGGGACCGACAGCGGGACGGGGATGAGACTCTTTCACCTCGGGAAGCCTCTCTGCGAGGGCTGGAGGAGCCGGAGCAGCGGCCGAGCCCCGGGCACGCCCGGCTGTGCTGGGGTGGGCACAGCGGGCAGCTCTCCGTGCACACGGGCTCGGGTCTGGGGCCAGTTCCCCACCGAGCGGGGCTGACCCGCCAGGCAAACGACTTCACTTTAACCCCAGGGCTCCTCTGATCCCAATCAGCACGGCCAGTGCTCATGATGCTCGGTTGGGGAGGGCTTGTTCTTGGTTCTCTGTGGGTTTATTTAATTTCCCTTATTTATGTCCTTTTTTTTTTTCTTTTAAACTGATAAAAGGGGGAATGTTGCTGATTCATGAGTTCAGCGCTGGAACCTGCCGGGCCAGGGAGTGCCGCTGCTTTTAGCTGCCCCCCGTGGGGAAATGCATCTGGAGGAGTCCTGCTCCCCCCACGCCTCTGCAGCCCCTCGTGGGCAGCTGTGACCTTTCACAAGTGGCTTCTCTACCTCCCAGCCGTGTCCACTTATGTTTCCCCCCGCGGGTCTCCCTCCCAGCAGGGCACAGCTCCACATTCCCATTCATTTATCCGCTTGCCCTGGCGTGTGTCTCATCAGCCAGCCTCGATCTGTCGCCCTCCCCTCCTCTGCTCTGCTCTTGGCTTCTCCTCACTCCAGAAGGCCCACGTTTTGGGGTTCTCTGGGACTGAGCAGAGCAAAGCAGCTGGGGTTGGGGCCATTCCCCTCTCCCGTGGCTTTCCCTGAGCTCATTGCTGGAGCTGGGAATGCCAACAGGCTCTGGTTGTACAGAGCATTTCCCCTCCCAGCCCCACACACGGGACATCCCAGCTGAACAACCCATGCCCAGGACCATTTTCCTCTGCATATTCACCTCCCACCTGCTGAATCACAACCCTTCCCAAAGAAATGCTCTTTCTCAGAGCTGGTGTTGCCATCTGAACACCATGTGCTGGTATTTCCCTCTCCCACCAGCTCAGATAGACCCTCAAGCCCATTATATGAGCTGTCAAGTGACAGATGATGGCAAATTGCATTTTCAGGTCCCTATTGAGCATAATTGCTTGACAGGAACCATCCTGGATAATTCAATTGGAGTCTCAGTTAGCTTTAATTTGGAGCCATGACGAGGCTCAGCAAACTAACCAGCCCTGGCTTGTTTGCTGCTCCTCCAGCTCTTCCTCGCCAGTGTTTGAACCATTTTAACATAAGTAAATGGAGATTAGAAACCTAATTGGAGCTGGGATGAGACATTATTTTAATTGTGAGGGTGTGTACGAAGGTGCTTTCATGTCTTAAAATTCCCAAACATGCATATGTGTAAAATCCAAGGTGGGCAGGAGCAGGAGGGGGTGAATCCAGCCCCCAGGTGGGGGCACACGGTGGGGCTGGAGGATTCTCCTGCTGAGGCTTTAGGGATGTTGTATGAGAAGCTGGGATGAGGAAGGATCTCCTCCTTCTGCCTTTGGTGCTGGGGCCAAGTGGGATGAGTGAGTGAGGGCAGGATGAGCCCTCCTTTGGGCTAATTGCCCCCTGCCCAGCAATTTGTGCTAATTGCCCCCTGCCCCAGCAGCACAGGCGTTTGGGGTCCCTGAGGGAGGGGCTCAGTGCTGGGGGCTGAGCATCACCTCATCCCATTGATGCGGGAGGATGCTCCCTGGCTGTTCACCTTCGGCCTCCTCCACATCCCACCTTCTTTCCTTGCCAACACCCCCTCATCTTCATCACCCCCAGACCACAGCACCGATGTCCTGTGTGATCCACCACCCACCCTCCCCACCCCAACCCTTCCTGCTGCCTCACACCCCTCCGTCCTCTGTGCCTGTGTGCACATGTGCCATAAACGTTGCACTAAAGCCTCAGAGTCTCTCTGAGTTTTCACCAATGCCTTCACCTCTGGTGGTCCTCAGCTCTGTGGGAGGGAGAACACCCCCCTTGCCAGAGGTTTTGGCTGCCAAGGGGGCCCAGGGAGGTCTCATCGTGAACTCACTGGGCCCCAAACCACATTCAGATGGAGGGATTGCTGTAGAAAGGTGGTGTCCTTCTCGCTTGTGGGTTTAGTTTCTGGGCAGGTGTGAACTTCCTGGGTGAGCAGTGGTGAGGGGAAGGTGTTGGAAGGATGAAGGAGGTGATACATTGGGTGCTGGTCACCAGGGGTGGCAAAGTGCTGTAGCCTGATAGAGATGCAGATTTCTGGTGGAAGATACAATGCCCATCTTGAAAGAACTGCTGTAGGTTTGCTCTCTGAACCCCAAGTCCTCACCTGGCCTGGAAAATCTCACCTTGATATATCCCCTCATGGGGTCTCCCAGCTGCTGGCAGACAGACACCTGATCAGTTTTATCAGCCAAGAGTCAAGGAAACAAGTGAACTGATGAGTGTGTTGGTTTGGTTCTCCTGTGGTGTCAGGTCCTCACCAGGAGCACAGGGCTCTGCTTTGGCCTTGGCCTGAGAACCATGGAATGGTTTGGGTTGGAAGGGAGCTTAGAGCCCATCTTGTTCCACCCCTTGCCATGGGCAGGGACACTTCCACTATCCCAGGTTGCTCCAAGCCCTGTCCAACCTGGCCTTGGACACTCCCAGGGATGGGGCAGCCACAGCTTCTCTGCCCAACCTGTGCCAGGGCCTGCCCACCGTCACAGTAAATTAATTCTCCACAATATCCAATCTAAACCTGCTCTCTTTCAGTTTAAACCCATTTGCCTTATCCTGTCTCATTCCCCCTTGTCCACACTTTTCTGCACTGGATTTTGGGCATCTGGAAGGAGCTAAGTGAAAAAATCTCACCAAATCTTCCCTCTTCCCACTCTTTTCCTCCTCCTCTTCCCTCACTGGAGTGTCTCAGCCAGGTCACGAGCAGAGCTGTCACACAATAGTAGGGATGGTAAAATAGCTGCCCTGTATTTATCCTAAATCAGCTCAGAGGAGCAGCTCCTTCCCTTCCATTCTGCTCAGCAGTTGTTTAGGCAGTTGTGTTATTTGCATCATGCCTTCTTATTTCTGAAAGTCTTAATTATTAAAAAAAACCCCAACAAAACACACCACCAAACCAACAAATCTTACTTCTTCTCCTTTGTTTTTTTGACTCTGGCTTTGTGAGGTGTTTTTTTTTCCCCTAGTTTATAAAAATATGCAGCCCTGCAGCAGGGAGGGGATGTGAGAACAGCTCTCCACAACGGCCTCCAATAGGAGATCCGAAGGAGTGAGGAGGTCCATGCGGTGGCTCAGCTCAGCTGTGTGAGCCAGAGGAGACACAGGGGCTGTTTCCAGAAGTGCCAGGTGAGAGCAGAGCTGGTTTTAGCACAGTGGTGCTTTGAGCAGCAGCTCCAGAGAGCAGAACCTTCCCCAGGCTCAGGGTCTGTCCCTGGGCTCCTGCAGCGGAGCAGCCCCAGCGATGCTGGGAGTGTTTAGCCTGGAGAAGAGGAGGCTGAGAGGTGACCTCAGCACTGTCTGGAAGTGCCTGAAGGGAAGTTGTGGCCAGGTGGGGGTTGGTCTCTTCTCCCAGGCACTCAGCAATAGGACAAGGGGGCACGGGGGGCTCAAGCTCTGCCAGGGGAAATTGAAGTTGGAGAGCAGAAAAAACTTCTTTGCAGAGAGAGTGCTCAGGCATTGGAATGGGCTGCCCAGAGAGGGGGTGGATTCCCCATCCCTGGAGGTTTTTAAAGTGAGCTTGGCCATGGCACTGAGTGCCATGATCTGGTAAAGGGAGTGGAGTTGGCCCAAGGGTTGGACTTGATGATCTGGGAGGTCTTTTCCAGCCCAATCCGTTCTATGATTCTATGATTCTATGCTCTCCTGGCCCAGTCCTCCAGCTCTCAGCTGCTTCATCCTTTCAGTCCTGCTCCAAGGCTCCTCCCAGAGCTCCCAGCCCTTAACTTTGCTGCTGCCTGAGGGTTTTTTCTCCAGTGTTTCAATGTTGATCACATCTGGGGATGGTAGTGCAGGCACTACCAGTGATGGAGGTGGTGGTTCTGCATGGCCCCAAAGCACCATGTCCTCCTTTGGCTGCTAAATGATTCTCCCTGCTCTGGCTTCTTCTTCTCTCCACCTTTGCCCACAAATTGCCCCAAACCTGACTGAGCCCTGACCGGCAGTTCCTGGGTATGATGAGCTCAGAGTCCAACCCCCATGACTTTTATCTGGTACTTGCCATGGCAGGAGCTGAGACAATTAAGATTTCAGATAGATGGCAGGCAGAAATTAGTGTCTTAGAGGTGGAGAAGCTGCTCAGACTTTATTAGATCATGGAAAGGTTTGGCTTGGAGGGGCCTTAAAGTTCATCTCTTTCCACCCCCTGCCATGGGTAGAGACACCTCGCACTGTCCCAGGGTGCTCCAAGCCCTGTCCAAGCCTTGGACACTCCCAGGGATGGGGCAGCCACAGCTTCTCTGCCCAACCTGTGCCAGGGCTTGCCCACCCTCACAGGGGAGAATTTCCTCCCAGTATCCCAATCTAAACCCAAGCTCTGCCAGTTTAGGATGCTGTGGAAGAGCTGGTGCCTACACCTTGTCTCTTTGGCCATGCTGAGGAGAAGGGCTCTGTGCTGGTGGTGCCATGGGACGTTTTCTGCACCCCCAAGTGCCATGGGGAGCCCCAGGTCGAGCCCACCCCTGCCTGGTGCTCTGCTGGGCACCTTTGCTTTCCTTCCTCCTTTCTTCACCATTTATTTATTTTAATTTATTTTAATTTATGTCTATTTTTTTTGCCAATAGTGATTCTTGGGGAAGCTTGGTCAGCTGCAAGAGCCGCCTTTAATTTCCAGTCCCTGTAAAGTTCGCTGTTACATTTCCTTGTACATAAGGTATATATAAATATATATACATATCTCTATATGTATGTATATAGATATATACATATATAATGAGCTCTAAATCCTGTACAGTTTCAAACTGAACTCGATGGCCTGCTTTGTTTTCTCTGTGTTAGTTCTGACCGTTGCAGAATGAGCTGACTTTCATTTCCCTTTTTCCTCTCCCCTTTTTCTTTTTATAAATATATACATAAATATATATATATATTTTGTTGTTGTCGCTGCAAAACTCTCGTCACTGGAAAATAAAAAAACACAACAAACAGTTGATTCTGGTGAAAAAGAAAAATACAAATCACCCCACAAACCACCGACAAACAACACAAAAATCGCTGAGAAAGGCACGATGGATCTCCCCGATGTAAATTTGTACAGTAACATTTATAACGTTTTCTACACTTGAAGAAAGTATTTATAATTTCAGCTGTCTGACTGGGTGCGAATCTCTGTGACCTGCAGAAATGGATTGCCATTTGTTCCCGTGGTTTCTCGTGCAGTGTTTGGTGAGGTGACAGTGTATGAATTATTTATGCCAATAAAAAAGGAAAAAAAAACCAAAGCACCTTTGGAAACCATTGCCCCCCCCGTGCGCTCCCCGCCTTCTCCTCGTCACTTCCCAGGAATATCTGTCCGTGGTGGGGTCTTTCCACTCCATCAGAACTCGGGAGCATCTCAGGGGGCACAGGGCGCTGCCCAACCCCCCTTCCCTCTCTCCCACTCACCCTGTGGGCTCACAGCCCATCCCATCGGGATTATCATTCACAGGGAATGTTTGGGTGGGAGCAGCAGCTGAAAACGTGGGACTTGGGCAAGTTAAGGGGGGGCAGCAGATAAATCTCAGCACAGCTCTGCTCGCCAGAGGGGCTGGGTGGGTGCATGTCAGGGGGATGCTCCTCCCCAGCTGGACCCCCACGAGGATGGCTGAGCCCAGTGATGAAGTGCTGGAGGCTCTTGGCATCTGCTGCTTTGTTTGTTTGCTTCTCCCATGCTGTTTTACTGGGATGCCACCATAAATCTGCAAACCCGCCCCTTGGAAAGCGGCGTTGGCGTTGGCTTGTGGGGCTGATGGAGATGGAGAAGGAAATCATGGAGGGTTTGTGTTGCTTTCCCCCCTCTCCTTCCCTCCTCGCTATTGCCCAAGCACTTGAAAGTTAAAATAATGATGGCTCCCCATTAATAAACCATGAACACTCAACACTTCTCCTGTTGAGGGCTTTTCATCTTTCAAAGCCTGCAGGAGCTGGTAACCAATTAGACCAGGCACATCCCGGGCAGGGAATGGTGACAGAGCCATCCAGGGGGATTTTCCTGGGAAAGATGGAAAGGGACTGCTGTGATGGATCTCCAAGAGGAGGGAGAAACAGGGGATTTGGGGGTAAAGAGCTGCCACTTGATGTCCTCTTCCTGGCAGGGACTTTGCCACCTCTCTGCCTCCCTGGATTCACTGTGGTGTCACCATCACTTGCATCTATGCAATAAACAGGAGGTTGTTTGGAGGGGGCTCCCCTGGTGTAAAGCTGGAGGGCTGCCACCACTGTGGAGCGTAACTGGGTGGCACCGGTGTGTAACTGGGCAGCCCTGGTGGCTCCAGCACTCCAGGGACAGAGCTGCTAATTGCAACGCTGAGCCCCCGCCGAGCCCAGTACTGGGATGCTGAGCCCACTCCTGGCTTGTGGCTAATGAGATGCCAGCACCAGGACGGCAAGAAATGTGTAATGTATCCCCAAAACAGCCTTAATAGTGGCTTTGGAGGATTAGAGGCGCCTTTGAATACATATCTGCATATATCTGCATGTGTGTGCACGGGAGAGGCACAGGAATACGCACACGTGTCCGTCATCTTCGCGCTGGGGATGAATCACGAGCCATTAATATTTCACAGGCAAAGAATAAATGCAGGGAGTGAAAGAGAAGCTAAATCCCCAGGACACCAGGTCTTGCTGCTCCTGGGTGACCCACTTGGTGCTGGGTGCCAGTGGATCGTCACAACTGAGGTGCAGTCATGGCATGAGGGGGCACCAACACCAAACAGGGTTTGCTTTGGGCCAGGAACAGTTTTGGGGTCAGTTATGATGATGAAGACCAGAAGACACCTCTGTTTTCACCAGCAAAGGGGGCTCCAGATACGTCCCTGTGTGTCCCAAGTGCTACTGGGGTGACCCTGGACACACGGGGCTTCTTAGAGTTACTAATTTCCTCCTCAGATTAATCCTTTTATTGACCTGAATTTCAAAAATAGGATGTATAGGCACCAAAGTGGGGCACCTGGCTGGTGGAATGGCCCCTGGCCACAACGCTCTGCTCACCATGGGGCCGGTTCCCGGCGCTGTGTCTGCTGCCAGCAGGTTTGGGTTCCCTTTCCTGCTCTGTATCAGCAGAAACGGGAGGGGGGAAAAAAGGCTGGGCCGGAGCCAAGCGCCGAGCCTGGAGGGTGAGAACCGGTGGTGGCCCCCAGCCAGCACTACCACCAGTGCCAGCCAGCGCCGGGGGGGCTCGGGCAGGACAGGGCAGATCTGCAGATTAACACACGGCTCGTGCTGTACCCGGAGCCTGGACGGGCTGCGTGGGGTCCTGCTCCGCTGTCCCGGGCCCGCACCATCCTGCCCGTGCCGGGGGTCCTGCTCCGCTGTCCCGGGCCCGCACCATCCTGCCCGTGCCCGGGGTCCTGCTCCGCTGTCCCGGGCCCGCAACATCCTGCCTGTGCCGGGGTCCCGTTCCGCTCCCCCAGGCCCGCACCATCCTGCCTATGCCGAGGGTCTCGTTCCGCTCCCCCAGGCCCGCACCATCCTGCCTGTGCCG
>VWZD01009265.1:1367-75392 GCA_013396695.1 Sakesphorus luctuosus
TGCAAGTCAGCATCGCACTCATATGGAGTTTTATCAAAGGTAGCGGAAATTTCGTAAGTAATGGATACACAACCCATTAGATACAATAATGGGGTTTATACACAGTATAAATTTCTCTTTTGTTTCAACTATTCTTGGCTGGCTACAGTCACAGTTGTAGGCATTGTTGATGGGATATGAAGTGAGGTCTCTTTCTGAACTCAGTCATGTCCTATCTTGGGTACATTTTGATAATACATTGTACTTTTCTAAAACGTGACTTTAGAGATATTTATTTGAAAAATTTTATCTTAACTTTATTTGAAACTTGAAAATATTTGAAATATCTTTATACTGAAAAACATTCAAAATATATTTGAAAATTTAGGAATTTTCAAGCTATGCTCACTCACCTGTGAATCAATCTGCTCTGAGTTGTGCAGTTTTTCAGTTTACAGACTGATATTTACTAGAAGAGCAGTAGGTTTAAAGAGCCCTTCTCTTTTCCTTGACAGGTATGGATGGAGCCTCATAAGACTGAAAAGATAACAGTGAATAATAATTTAATCATAGAATCATAAAAATAATGTTTGGCAGAAACGTCTGTAAGTCATATAGTTTAATTCTCCATTCAAAGCAGATAGAACTTAAAAGTTGTCTCAGGTTCTCATGTACTTCACTTTCGAATATCTGCAAGGACTTTTTCCTCCCATCCTAGTTCTATGTCCTTTTAGCTTTCACCTTGAATGGACCACAAACATGAAACATAAGGACTGTAATCTAGCCTGAAATAAAACACAAGTAAGTCACTTAAAATCCCATGAATCTAAAAGAACATAATAAGAATTAATATGTATGTAGTGTAAAGTTAAAATTCCTATCTACATAATGGAAAATATATAAATACCATGTTCATAAAAACAAGATATACTCATTAGCTTGCGCAAAATATATCTGAACTATTGATTAGAGAATATAAGGCATAACAAAGGAAACGCATGATGTGGGGGCCACCTCATTCTGCCACAGTTCATGAAGACTGATTTTCTAGTCCTGACTCTTTCAGCCTATCCAGAAGTTTAACAAATTTCTAAAAACAAAACAAAACAAAAACACAACAAAAAAAGCGGAAATAAGAATAAAAGAGAGTCATGACAGAAGTGATTTTACATCCCTGCAAACTGAAAGTATCCCTACCTCATAAGGAAATTATCGCTGTTTGTGCTAGTACTGGAATACTGAGTATCCAGTGCCCTCAGCGTTCGTGTGATGGCCAACCCATAACTGTCTAATTTAAGGAAAGAGAATCTGTCTTCCCCATCACAGAAGAGAGTCCACGAACCTGATTCCTGAGTATCACTTAAGAAGCAGGTTCCCTCAGTGTAAGAGTTCACTGTACCAAAGTAAACTTTAAATCATCTCTTGCCTCAGGGTGTGTTGTTATGAACAGCAGTTTTTTGTTCATCTTGGTCAGTGTACACTGACCAGTCAACGTCTGTGGCATTAACAAGGTAGGGAACTTCACTATGCCCTAACAAAAATGTGATGTGTTCAAATATGTAAAGGTTGGTTGTTGTTGTTGAAAAATATCCAAATA
The DNA here is from genome assembly GCA_013396695.1 of Sakesphorus luctuosus. Lineage (NCBI taxonomy): Eukaryota > Metazoa > Chordata > Aves > Passeriformes > Thamnophilidae > Sakesphorus > Sakesphorus luctuosus. Next base: position 2,944 of record VWZD01009265.1, read on the forward strand.
CTTTTATCATTACTACATGGGTATGAAATGATTTGGTTCAACTAATAGCTAAGCTATGAAAATAAGGAAATGCAGCTTTCTTTCAAATAGCAAAACTGAGGAATATATTACAGGTTGAAAATGAAAGCAAAGCTGTCATTACTAAGGATTCCTGAGTGAAAAATGACAGGAAGGAATAAAATGTGCTTTCAAAAGTCTTGGAACTCTACCAAATTACCAAGTCAAGGAGAGTAGTTATTCACAATTAATCAAATTAATAGGTTTTGGATTTCTACTGTTTTCCTTCTATGTGAGTTCACTGGGGTGTAAATAATAGTTGCATATACTATAGTTACATATTCCTAATGTTGCCAGCTGTAAAACTGAATTATTCATGGGAGATAACTTTTTTGATATGTCTTCTTATTCTGAAATGAAAAACAAACTCAAGATTTAGAAGTGATTGTTTAATAGATATTCAGAAAAAAATTCTGATTGAAAAATATTGTAATGTTTGATCTTCATAATTTGGATTTTCTACTTGACCTATATTTTGCAACTTCACATTTTAGATTTCTGGTGCATGAATTTTCAGTAACTCGAGTCTTTGTGGACTACAATTTAGTTCTTGAAGCAAACACTCTTTTCTGTCCTTCTGCTCTTTATAAGGACTGAGATCCAATTTTTTAGCAAATATTTGTGAAGAAAATATGAGGGTAGATATAACAACAACAACAACAATGTATGTTTAACGCGCTTTACACGTAATACATTATTTTCAGTTTTTCATTGTACAGTCTTGGTAAATAAAGCAAAACTGTAGGGCCCTTAGGATCGATATGTCAAGGCCCTGAGATTGTATCTTAGAATCTTAACATCTATGCCTTGCCCTGGCTTTCCCTGACAGTGTTTCCAGATAGTTTTCTGTATGATTGAAAGCAATATTCAGTGTGAATGAATGTCATATTTGATATTTGAGGAAACTACTTTTTCATAACTTTAAGGGATACTGCCTTCATAACTCATGACCTGTGTCAAACCCTAAAAATACTAGAACTATTTAAAAAAATAACAATTAAAATGTTTTAAAATGAGAACCAAACTAAAACACAGACTCCCTTCCTTTGCCATGGAGTATGGTCTTTAGAGGAATTGAAAACCTGCTTGTATGCTTTTCACTTTAGAAAAGAATTCCTTTTGGGAAAGTATTTTCTCTCCTCTGAAAATGTGGGATTGATTTGTTAGAGACAAAAACTTGGTAACTGAAGAGATTCAGCAGAAAGGGTTTTGTGGTTTCCATGGATCTTCTGCGTAAATGCTTTTCGATTTTAAATGTCCCTCTGGGTCTGTGACTGAATGCTTCTCATAGACCAAGGAAATTTAGTAATCAAAATGATATTATTTTTATTTAGTATGTGTTTTCTTCATGTCTTAAACAAGACTGTTTGTCCTCTCACTTTGCCTGAGGATACATCTTGCTGTAGCTGTGTGATTAGATTTTAGGTACATGCAGTTGAAAATAAACCCTATTACCTAAATAGATGGAGGGCAGAAGTAAATTGTGATTAGCACATAATTGTAAATCCAGAGATGCAGAGCCTGAAACACTAAATGTTTAATTTTGGGGAAGTAGCACCTAAGCCTTAACAATATTTTGAAGATGAGGCATTTATTACCTTATTAGTAAAATTCTCAGAAAAACACTAGGAACACTTTAATACTTTAAAGTTTTAAGATTTAAAACCCAATAGAGATACCTCTATATCTGTACACAGACAGCCTAAATAGTAAGGTGCATGGGTGTCATTTAAGAATATGCATAGGATATGCTGAACAAATCTAGGTAGAGAGATAAAATTTACTATTGTTTTGTAAACTTCATAAGAAAGCACTTCATAAGGACATAAAAATGTATCAAATATGATTCTATTCAATATTATAATATATATGTTATACGGTGGCCACAACGTGTGTCATTTTAAAGTCTTTCAGAGAGTAACAGTAACAACCCAGTTATTGCTGTGTGACAGAAACCGGCTGATGCATTCAGCAGTTTTACATCCCATTTTGTCTGAAGCTACTTTTCATTTTCAGGGCAGTTCAATGCCACCCTGACACCCAATCCTGTCAGATCTTGGAAGCCAAGCAGGGTCAGCCCCAGTCAGTACTTGGATGGGACACCTCCTGGGAATCCAGGGGCTGCAGGTTCTAGTCCTGAGGACTTCACTGTCACTGTCCAAGCTCGCTCATTCGTGGCAGATAAACCTTAGGACTTAAACAGTGGGGCCAGTTCTGTGCACGCTGTGCCTCACCTAAAACATCCACTGCGCAGGCTCGAAGGGCACACCCACGTGGGGTGAGCCCTTCCCAAATCTTTGTTCACGAAGCCTCACCATATGCATACATATACTTTTCATTTTCATTGAAGAAAGGCTTTTGTTTTTCTTTTCTCAGAAATGGCAGATTTCGTGGGGTAACATTAAATTTCCCAAGCAGATTACTTTAATGGCCTGTATCAATGAAACAGGCTGTATTAGATGCATGGTGTGTTTTAGAGCCAGCTGAAAAGATAAAAATGCTTTTAAGCTTGTTGGAGCTCTGTTTTCTCACTACTGTCTTCTCTCTGTATGTAGTAACACTAACATTCATCATTCAGAAATCAATAAACTAAAGTAAAAACTAGGGTATTAGTGTAGAAAAGCAGGAAATTTTTAATAACAGTGAATTTAATATTCCCGTTTGTTATTTTTTCAACCATTAAAGTTCAGTTTTTCACATTTTGCTTATAATTATTTGTAATGGAAAAATGTTAATTTATTTTTATTTATATTTTTATCTCCTTAAAGAAATAGTTTGTTTAAGGATGAGATTATTGTTGAGACTTTTCCTATCTAGTAACTTGGCTAGTCAGTCTGAGATGGATAGAAATCACTACACTTCTGTAAGCACAAGACTAGAGGGGCAGGTGAATAACAAAGATAAATATCTCAACATAAGAAAAGGCTGAATTTACAGAGAGATGACATAACTATGGGGAAAATCTCAAAGGGACCTTGTAAGCTTTTGGACACCAAAGACAATCTAAGACAAAAACTGTAGGAAATCACATTTCAGTTTTTCTTGTTCCCACACAGAAGTTCAATATAGAAGGCTAAGATTCTTTATCACCTGCCCTCTGAAACAGAGGCTTAATTTTGCATCAAAGATACAAGACTTGCAAAAAATGTGCAAATGTAAAATGTGGTTTTTGTGGAAATGCACATCTTTGAGGTATTTCTTGTGTTTTTCACTTTCTTCTAAACAATTTCAGCTCTCTGTGGCACTGTGGGCAAAGATCTTGCCCTTCATGTAAGATCATTGATTTATGTAAGAGAAAAAGGGTTAGAATACATGAATTTAGAAGGATAGAGGTAGCGTGATCTCTCTAGACATGGTTCCCAGGAGTTCCTGTATTCTCTTTTCATTTGCACACATCTGTCTTAAATGTTCACCTGAGCAAATCTAAGACCAAGCCACCAAGTCTACCAGTAAAGTCCCTATCGTCTTGTATTGATTGCTTGGTCATTAATATCTTCTGAATCATTTTCTGTGTGTACAATGAAAGAGTTTGACAGAAAATGAAACTAAGGGCATTACTCATAGATTACCTGTGAATCTCATGCAATTGAAATTATTTAGCTCTGACTTGGTGATATAAATCATAATAAAAATTAAGGCTTCATAACATCGTTTTTGAATACAACAAATATACTTCATACCTAAACCCCAAAGTATACCAAGTAGTGAATCCACTCTCCAGAGGTTCTTCAGTGAAAGCTGAAAATACTGGATTTTCAGGTGATGCAAAAATTAGAAACGAAGGACTTGAATGGTCTGTTTAAAATTTTAATACATTATTGCAGAAGAAGAAACAGTCTTCTTGACAAAAAAAATGTTACCTACCAAGCAAGTAAGTGTCAAACTCAACAATGCATGAAACACAGGGGGATTCAGGGAGCTGTGTTGGTGACTGCCATAATAAAATGTGAAATTGACATAAATTCCTTTTTAAAAATATGATTTAAAAAAATCAGTCATAGGAGAACCACCTGTCAGTGACTTTTGCAGTCAAACCAAATTAAAATATATGTCCTTCTGCTAGTGATTTCATTTGCTTCCTTTGGCAGTCTTAATGAAATATTACCTCAAGTAAAACCAAAGAAATCCATATTTCTATTTAAGATTCAAGGAGGTTCTACTGACAGTCATAAAACATTGATACTAATATAATGTGAACTGCATGTTAAATATGTGACAATATAAGGGTACAGCACTTATCACTCTTTTTGCATTCTTTACTTTTCATTTCACTTTCATATTATATAAAATGCCATTGTAAAATGTAGGGTCTTACCAAAATTTCTTGTCTTGATGAGGGTTGGTAGTTAATGGTTCTTTTCTCCCCTTTGAAAGGCAGGAGGACATCCTCACGGTAATTGACTTTCTAAAGGTGTACTGTACTTCTCAGTGAAGCAGTTGTGTTTGACTCAGTAGGCTGGAACTGCAAAATGATTTCAGCTAACAGCTCTCCTCCAGAGGAGTCAAATGCTTGGAAAAAAATGAGGTAGCAATGAATAGCACCAAACAAGAGTGTCAGCCATTTTACTACTAGAAATTAACTGTGAAAACAGAATTGAAATGTCTGTTGTGTTCCCTAGGGATAAAATGATTGTGCAAATAGAAAATACTCAAAGCATGAGTATTATTTCTCCTCCTATTACTTCTTTCTAAGCATTAACATAAGGTTTTCTCTCTCTGAGCTTCTTGCTCTTTTTAAACCTTTTCAATTATAGATTCTTTAAGAAATAGTAATAAATTTATTTTCTCACTCATCGACATGGTGCTTAATATGTTAGTTCTTTCCTTCAGAAGTGCATTCAGCATGGATTCCTTCTTACTCTGACTTATTTATTCATTAAACTAAGCAGGAATAGAAGTCAATAGAGCTAAAGTACAGCGTGGAATACACTGTAAGAATCATCTGTATCTTTGATTTCCAACAGTGCCCATGGCATTCTCCAATACGATAGAAAAAAAGTCAAGGTGTCTCTCTTGCTTCTTAGATACAATATCTCTTCAAGTTAGTCTAGCTCATGAAGAGACAATTATCCCTGTGTAAATGAATCTCTCTTCTCTTCCTTCTAAATTTTATCTAAACATTTTTTGAGTGCTTCAATTCTTTTCTTATCTTTCTGTTATATGCATTTTTTTCTTTCTGCCCTCTCTCCTGGCTCAGTCTGTCTTGCATGGTCAGGGTAAAGTGATATTATCAGCCTGTAAATTACTTTTCATCTGCAAAATGCCAGAGAAGATGTAACGGTCACCCTAGCCTTGAAGGGTGTTCACCAAGGAAGTTGAATAGAAATAGCTCCAGCACAGCTTCTTGTCTTCGTCCATGAGCAGGGCCTAAACTCTCCCAGGACCCAACTGGCAGTGCCTGAGACATCATCTGTCATGGATGGAAAGGCAGAGAAAATCAGAGTGAATATTTAGTGCAGTGGGCTCGCTTGAGAGAACCCTGTGTCTGTGAAGCCGTTTGATAGGTGAGGTTTCAGCTCTTCTGACACTGTCTAACATTCTTCCGCTTTATTGCCCAGGTTCCCATGTTATGAGTCTTTAAGGGCAGATGAGTATTTAAACTCCTTTCTCATGTCCGATTTTAATAAAAAATCAGAGACTTGTTTTGTCAAACAGAGACCTGGACATCAAGAGTTGAGCAAACAAATCTGCAGAGAGTTTTCTCAATTTTTTTTTTAATTCATCTTTCTGTGGTTTAGTGTCTGCTTTTAAATGGAAAAGACTATACATATTGTCACAAGGACATTATGAAGATTAATTAATTAAGGTTTGCAAAGCTTTTAAGTTGCAATAAGATCTAGAAAGAATATATATTAAAAAACCCCTGTCCAGTGACCTTTGTTCCCTGTGTGCTGAATAAGTGAAATGTCTTACAGAAAAAAAGAATATTGCCACATTAAAGGTGCTAGATATGGTTTTCACACAATACTTAATTCTGCTATTATTTACCTTCTAAAGTTTGACTTGCAAAATTAAAGTTTATTTTAGCATTATTAGATTGGTTTTGGGGGTATTTGTAAATATATTCAAGACTATCTTGGTATAGGATTCAAAATTATGTAGATTTTTTTCTTAAAGGAAAAGTATATTTTCACAATTCCATCATTTCTACAAATCCTTATATTTATTTTATCAACATTCCCAGGAAAAATTATCACGAAATGATGCAATACCTGAAAAATTCAGGGAGAATAATTTGAAAATCATTCTCATAAATGCAGTTTTCTACAGAGCAGCTCCTTATCTGTCTGCCTGCCTCCCGGGTACTTGAACTGTGGCATCTGGTTAGCTCAGAAGTTAATGACCGTTTTCTGTCTGGATTATTTTCACAAAGATGTTAAAATCAAGTCCCAGCTTAAGGAAAAACAAAGGGGAAAGTCATCTTCTGTGACTCCTCTTTTATTTTCATATGTATTTTGCAAGTGGCTATTAGATTGGCATCTCTTCCTATATGAACTGTGCCCTAGACATAAGCACAGATAAACTGATAAATCTTTTTTGTTTTGTACTAGGGGGCAGAAAAAAATAATGCTTCACTGGTATCTTTATATATATATATATAACATGCACCTTTCTAGATTTGTGCATGCAGAGAGGAATACAGTTAAATATACATACATATTATTTAAGTAATATCTGCAGTAAAGACTATTTGAAGCTTTTAAATCACTTCTTGATACATTACCATTTTGCCAGCCTCTGCATTAAAAAAACCCTTATAGTCAGTCTTGCATTACCCCCTGAAAGCCAATTTTTTCTTTTTGGAAAAATTCAAAGCCAACATTCCTAATCTGGAAACAGTTTAGGGCTAGAGAATAGCCGGAGAGTCAAGCAAGAAATTCATCACTGGGAAGAACTCTCCTTTTACTTGCTGACTTACTGAGTAACATTTATGAAAATAAACTTAGCAGAATATAGTGTATGTTAAGTTATCAGAATGGATGCTGCCTGCAGGCTATTGCAGTCATTCTTGCTGACATTATCCTGTTTCTATCAGATTGGTTATGTAGCTCCCAGTATTTTGTGGTAGAGGTTGCCTTACAAGAGGAGTTCTTGCCAAAAGGAAGATGGAAAACAGTAAGGCGTGATGTCAACAGGGGGACGTGACCCCAGGCAGTGTCTGCTGCTCTGTTGGGGGAGTTGTGTTTATGTCAGTACATACAATAAAAAATGTTGTACTTACTGGTCTTAGGCAGCAGTGGCAGAAACTTAGGGGCTGCCTTTAATGTTCAATGAGTGTGATTCCTCCCCCACAAATTACTGCCCATCATTTGCACATGTCTGCAGAGCCTGGTTTTGAGGCCATAAGCGTTGCCTGCGCTGCAGCCGAGAGGTGTGAGTGCAGCATGCTGAGGCCTACCAGGCTAGCTTTAATCTAATTAGCTGGGATAACAATATTAGTGAAGATATGGTAGAATGAGCTCCAGTAAATAAATGTATGCTGATGTGAAAGCCTGCTGGGAATCATCAGGACATCCCTGGGTGGCCAGCAACAACAATGTACAAATTTTAGAACCTCTGTCCAAGGGCTATTCAAGCAACAGTTTGGCAGTTGTTTCAAAGCCCCAAATCATCCCACAGACAGTTTATAGTTTTTCCTGTAAAACAATTTTAAAACATTATATAAATTAACCACTTGTCAAGATGATATTTTAGCTGGACATAAAGTTTTAATTTTCTCTCTGGGGTTTTCCAGTCTGTAAAGGTTCACATGCACAACTCCCATGCCCACAGCCACTCCCTTGCGTTGGCGGCTCCATCGTAGCGGTCACGGCTGTCAGAGCAACGTTCCTCTGTCTTCTGACTGCTGCCTACAGGGTTCCAGTACTGGTATCCTGAGTATTGTTGTTTGCGTTCTTGAATGGTAAGAGTAGCACAAGCAGATTAAATTGGCTCAAGTTACTGCATGTTCTTTTGTGAAGGGGAGACAGCCCACTGGTGGAATGAGAAATACTAGAAAATTACTCAGAAGCAGGTAAGATAATTGGAAGACAAAAGCTGGTTTTTGAACCAAAGGATGTAGACCTTTAGAGCTTTAAAACTGAAAGATAGTCATGGGAGGAATTAGTAAATAAAAGTTAGGGCAAACAGTGTAGGAAAAAGATTTGTCATTGCTTTCAAATTAAGAAAATGTACTTGGGCAAGGGAGGGGCAAAGATGGTTGAAAAGCCTGTACCTACTCGGTCTACAAGGTTCATTCCTCTAGTACTGCTTTACTATATTGTTCTGTGAATGAGCATTACTGGATAGGAGCATTGCCCAGTACTTTTTCTCTTGGATGGCTGAAAGATACCAACAGGTGTCTGCAGCAGCAAAAGCAGCAGAACGCAGCATCTCTGCAGTTAAAACCCTTACAGCTGAACCACAGCTGAACTGGGCTGGAAAATCTGCTCTGTGTACATGCCCAGGCTAGACTGTATAAAATACCAGTGGATGCTAGTGTTAGGACTGCACAGGGAATAGCAGGCATGGGCTCCTCCTCCACAAGTCAGGCTTTGTAGGGAGAAGAGTCAGTCACTGGCAAGGCTTAGTGAATACTGGGAGGGCACCACCATAATCAGGAGATCCTTCAGATAAGATTATATTCTTCTTGCTCCTGCTTGCACTCACAGAGAGGCAATTGTGTTTCTTGGGCTTGGAGATAAAACCTGGGTGCCATGATTTGCCCAGTCCCTTCATTTCCACAAAGGTGCCCTACCTTTAAACATAGCATGGGAGTTAAGGATTTTCCTTGTGGTCTTGAACACTTAATTTCTCCTTGTTTTCTCATCTGTACAATAGGGATAATAATGTTTATTGAACACACAGGGGGCTGTCAGGCTATATTAATTAATGTTATAAACCCTTTTGATTCTCTTTGAGAAAACGTTTTCTAGAAGTATGAAGCATAGCTATTTGTTATCTTCATTTTTGTTACTTTTTATTCATGCACTATCAGTTTTACTGCAGCTTTTTTCTTCAGAATGATTTGTCCTAGTCATCTCATCTATGTAAAAAAGAAATTGATAACAACCAGTGACTGCAAAGAAAATAAAGTTTGGAAAGACTGCTCTAAATTTACTACTTTTCAGTGTATTCCCTCATAACTAACATGTATATGGAACTTCTCGATCACTATTTCTTGTCCTTGGTGACTTTCCAGTATGGTCTTTTCTTCCTTATATACTGTTTAAGGTATTCACAAGGTCACAAAAATGGACAAGAGTATGCACTTCTGTTCTTACAATTTAACTTTTTTATCTTTGATTGTATTTTCTGTTTGGTCTGTTTTAATCCCATTTGTCTCGTGATGGCTTTTCTTCTATTTGACAACTTTTTTTTTTCCCTTTACCCTTCAAGAATCCTGAATCCACCAATGAAGAATTGTTTGTATATACTGTCATCTTTATTTCCTATTTTACTTTTCCCCCCCGCAACAAGACAGGGCAGGCAGTGTGTTGTGCTGGATATCAGTACAGTGCACCTCAGGTACACTGAAACCATTTGACTTCATCTTCTGTCATTTCTAGACTGTATTTTCGTGCCCTTAGAGTTGAGCCATGACAGGAATTTGGCTACATTTTTCCACATTTCTGAAGCACTGTGTAGCTAAGTGTTTCTAGAACATCTGATGTTACTGTTGTATTCAGCAGCCTGCTGAAAGTGTGAGATATGAAGTAGATTGTCTAACACCCGAATACTGGCTTGTCTGAGACTTTAGATAAGGATTGATTTAAATGTATCCAATCTGTAAAAAGTGGTGGCACTGCAGAAAATTAAATTACAGGTTGCATTGTAGGTAAATTCTATGGTGCAATCACTTCAGATGAGTTTGAAGTGCAGTTTCCTATACTTGCTTCTGTATTTCTATTTTTCTGCTCCTTACTATTTCTTAGATAAGTTGGGATTAACTTTTCTATGCCTCATTGCTTTACCCTAGTAATTTCCTGAATTTCAGAAATGCCATTGAACATGTCTTTGTTAAAAATAATAATAAGCTATTAAACTAGCTTATTCAACATGCTCAAGTCAAAAGATATGTACAACCATTAAACTGCAGCAAATGAATGGATTTTGAAGGAAGGCAGCTTGTTCATTGGAATTTTTTGAGCTCTACAGAATAAGCCAAGTTGAACAAAACTATATGTACTCAGTCACTTTGAATTTCTAAAATCTGAAGGGCTTTTCTCTGGTCTGTTTACAACTTAGAGCATTAGGACAAAGATTAACTGTAAATGTTAACACGAACATTTCTGAGGCCTGACCCCTAATTCTGCTTCAGAAGGAGGTGGGAAAAGAGGCTAAGAAATTCTAACACTAATTATGTGTTTTATTTAAATGCTTGTTTATTTAATCTTACTATTACTCTATGTAAAAACCCTACTTTGCAATCACTATGAAATTTCCCAACATTCATCACACATTGTAGAAACCTAGTGGTGAGATTCTGATTCAGAATGTGTCCCACACGTTATCAGGTTCCTCTCAGTCCTGGTGGACAGCATAATAGCTGTGACTGGCAAGTGTCTTCCTCTGCATAGTATTTTCCAAACCAAAGAGGTGGCTTGCAAAGAAGCTAATTTTGTCTGCCAAGAGAGTAGTGTTGGTCAAATCAGGAAATGAGTCAGGATCTTCAGAGAAACAGCTGAGCTTCTAGGAGCAGTGGAACATTTTCCCTATTGCCACTGGGCAGCATTGCTTCCAACTGCAGGACTGGGGGCTGATGCTCTCCGCCTCAGAGACCACAGTGGTGGACATGCTGTGCTCCGTGCATGATTCTGTGTTTTGCTTATATAAATGGAAAATGTGATGATGATGTATTTTGCTGAATTTGGATATAGGCATGCAGGATGTCAACTTCTGTGAGACATCCCCTGGGACTTTAATGTAGCCTGATGATCATACATTGCAATGTCCACTGCTTCCAAGTAGTCCAGTGGCATTTAACAAGTTAAAGCAGTGTGAAACTGTGCTTTCTGTCTTACAATGCAAGTCTTTATAGAAAGAATAACACTTTTTTTGGATATTCATGAGATCTTGCTGAAGTCTTAGAAGCTTTCACATTTCAATGCATTTGCAAGGCTGGCTGTTGAGAGCGAAGAAAAATGTGGTATATGCAAAGGGCTCTTTAATCCTCCTGATTTGGTCAGATTGCTCCCTGTGCAGAAAAAAAAGCAAAATATTTTACTAAGTGAACTGCCACTTTTCTCTTTGACTAACTGAGCTTCCTTCCTTTTGTTACCTGAGAGTTAGGAAAATGCTTCTGTGATTTCACTGAATTGCCCTGGGAACATGTTAAAGTGAATACAGCAGCTTTGCTTGAATGTTTTAATTTATAATGCTTACATATTTAATAAATATTAAATATAAATATCTAGGTGAGTGGAATAACTTTATTTGGTATGTAGATTGTGTCACTTGACGAGGTTCTGATTTTCACATGACTGCAATAGTAACTACCTTTACTAAAGTTGCAAGTCAAGAGTTTGTTAAAAGTGAATCCATATAAATATTATCTATTAAGCTTTCTGCTCTTTGCTTCATAAAGTTCAGTGCTTATTGTGATAATATTTTATTCTTCACTTTTCTGGTTTTAGGAGCATGTTTAATGTTTCCGTAATACTTTATTCTCAAAATTCTTGAAGAGGGTACAATTATGTAAAAAGCAGTATTCGACTACAAGTCAGGCAAATTAAAATATCCGTTATTGTCTCTCAACAGATTTTACCTGATTAGTGGTGGAGTTCCTTTCATTATATGTGGGATTACAGCAGCAACCAATATCAATAATTACGGGATTGAAGGCAATGCACCATAGTAAGTATAAATTATTAACATAAAACTTTTAAGGAAATAATATTCTTTTTCTTATGCCAATAAATGTAACTGACTTCATAAAGGGCACAGATGATATTTGTTATGAAATTTTAATAAATATTAGCTGTGAAAGAGCAGTGTCTTAGTCTGGGGCTTGCTGCTTCAACTAAATTGATTTGACTCCATACTGGCAATACAATAATTTTCATCTACAGAATTACTCCTCATTTACATCTGAATGAGGGAAGGGATATTAAAAATACCTAATGGATAGCATCTTTAATGGAGCTATTAATTAATTAAATGTTTTCATTTCATTATCTACATTGAATTGATATCCTTCAGGTAACTTAAAGCAATTTACAAATAATTATGTGAAAAAAAGGACAAGTAAAAATCTCTCCTCCACCTCCTCCACCCCCGTCCCTCCATAAAAACTCAAGTATTTTGGATTTTCACCACTTGGAAATGCTCCAGTCAGCGTCTTGCAATCCTGACATAGCCCTCTCGTGCCTAGTGAGTTAGTGTTCAACAGACCTCCACAAGCTCTCTAGGCATCACATTGTTACTAATTCTTGGCACGAAGCATGAGGTATCAACAAAGAACAATAAATCTTTCCAAGTAAATGTAGCAGAAAGTGAATTAGACAGCAAAGTTAAATACAGTGTGTGTAACAGATCAGCATGACAATGACTGGCACACTAATGGGTATTTTAATACTCTGGCAGCACTAGTACTCTGGAGGTCATCAGTCTTAGTTACTGCTTTGAGCATCTCTTGTAATATGTTTGAAACTGGTTATGTTCTGGGCATGAAAAGTGGCAACCAAGGAGAATGGTTCATAAGGGAGCGTCTAGCTACTTAAAGCCATTTTTATAGGTAATTGAAATTTAAATTCTGGTGAGAAATCAGTGCATACCATTGCTACCTGTTTGCTTTGCCTAGGGCCCAACTCATATTCATATATTTCCTCAAATTTATCCAATTAAACAGTCACTTACAATCAAGAGTATATTATGAGACTATTATTTATGTTCATAGATGTGAGACATTTTTCATTTTGGTGCAGTTACAGAGGTTATATTTCTTTAATCATGTTAATATAGCAAATCAATACCTGGTACAGAAAACAAGGGACAGATGAGGGATGGTTATAAAACTGATTAAAAATACTGCTTCTAATTCAATGGCAGCTTAGTGAGTTACGTGCCTTACTCATTTTTTATAGTATTAGTACAGTAAATGTAGATGCACAAACTTGGACTTTTTTTTACACAACTGATATTTTAAGTGATCCAAAATTACATTCTGCTTGAAATAAGAGCATCCTGAGAGACTATTCCACTGGGGAGCATTCCATTCTCCGCTTTGCATCAAATATGCAGCATTCAAATGTACTTCAAGTATTCATGTACTTTTGTGTTCTCTGCTTACCCACTTAAATATAGGTGGTAACTTACCTATCTTTTCACAGATATCTTTCAGAGAATCTTTTCATATGCCTGTCTGACCCCAAATTATACACTCTTTGTAGTGTTTCTAGGTTCATTGATACGTGAATGTACATTTTTGTTTAAGATTTAGATTTCAAAAATTGAAATACGTTGTTCTGCATTTTTTGTGATAATACCCAGTGGGACTGTGTCTATTTAGCTGAGAGGTTTCTCAGCCTGAGAAAAAAGTCATTCTGTCTTTTTTATAGTAACTTGTAGATCATTTCTGGCTTGACAAGAATGTGATACCAGAAGTTTCCTCACTGGAACTGGAGGGGCTGCAACTAATCACACATGCCTAAATGAGTATGAAGTGTCACACAGTGTCACTTTTAGAGCTGGAATGGATAATGACAGATCTCCTGGTCTGCCTTTCTGACCCAGTGGGAAATTAGCTATATCCAAAGCATTCCTGACAGTTATTTATCTGAGGTGCTTTAAATGCTCCCATAATGGATAGACCACACTTCATTCCAACAGCTTATTATCCTAATTGTCCTAATAGCTAAGAAACTTTTCAAAAAAATCTAATCTAAATTTTCCTTGCTGCAGTTTAAGCCCATTACTTCCTGTCCTCTTCCAAGAGATAAGGAAAGTAACTTACTCCTCTTTCCAGAAATCCATGCAATATTTACAATGTAAGAACCTAATAACAGCTGTACTAGCCTGAACTGCCAGCTCAGTTCCTTGTCTGTAACCGTGGCTAAAAACAGATCATAGAGAAGAGTCAAAACTAGGCAAATATTCCTCCTCCCTCGGAGCCATGTTCTCCCAGTTTCTCTCTAGGATTTCATTAGCCAGAAGTGTGTTTGTTTAGATCACTCATCCTCAGGACAGTCCTGTTAGACTCATACTGCCCTGTAAACTACTTCAAGCTGCTCTAGAACAGTTATGGTTATATTATTTAAAGCCTAGAAAACTGTGGTCATGCTAAAATGATATTATGCTACCAACATATTACAAAGAGACCATCAGTTTCCTTAATTTTCCTGCACTCAATTTGGTGTAAATGAAATCCTAGGAACTTTAGAAACAGTGCAGAATTCAGAAATGGCATATGTCTTTTGGGTCCACTCATTGCAGAAAGGAGTGACTGTTCAACTGGAAGTCTTTTTTCAGCCTCTCTTGTTACTCAAGGCTGTTCTTGGGCAAAAAGAAAATTCTGTAAGAACAATTTTCAGGCTTAAGAATACATATCAATGTTTGTTGATACAAACCATTGAAATCTGTACATTTCTGTTGCTCACACAGACTGTATAAACTATGCCTCATTTGCTTTTTAATCAAAGTATTAGTGCTGACATTTTTAGTAGTCAAAAAAAGGGTTGACATAAATTGTTTTATACTTCACTGCAATTCCACAGTCTAAACTGACCTACATTTCTTGGAAAATTTCAGTTTTAATAGTCTGTAAACTATACTAGACATTTTAGTCTATTAAAAAATAAGAAAGTGATGCCTCAGCTTGATTGATATTAGCCACACTCTCTTTTCTCCACAACAAGCAAATCTGAATTTCTGAGATACTGTTGTGATATACTTGTCAGACATCTGTCAGTTGTCTATCACATCTAATGTGGGCTCTAAAATGTTCTTGACTCTTTTTCTTTGTTGTTTTCAGTTGCTGGATGGCATGGGAGCCCAGTCTCGGTGCTTTCTACGGACCAGTAGCATTCATTGTGCTAGTCACCTGTGTTTACTTCCTCTGCACGTATGTACAACTGAAGCGCCATCCCGAACGCAAGTATGAGTTAAAAGAAAAGACAGAAGATCCTCAGAGAATGCCAAGTACTGATGTGGGCCATGGTCATATTACAGACTCTGTGTCCGTTCCCCAGGCAACCTGCTCCATGATTTCTTCTTCCTTATTGGAAAATGAGCATTCATTTAAGGCTCAGCTTCGAGCCGCAGCATTCACTTTGTTCCTCTTTACTGCCACTTGGACCTTTGGAGCACTTGCAGTATCTCAAGGTCATTTCTTGGATATGATATTTAGCTGTCTTTATGGAGCCTTCTGTGTGACCTTGGGGCTTTTCATCCTGATCCATCACTGTGCAAAACGAGATGATGTTTGGCATTGCTGGTGGTCCTGTTGCCCGTCCAGAAGAAACACCTATTCTGTCCAAGTTAATGTGCGCCCAAAGGTTAATGTCAATGGTGACACTCAAGTTCATGCACCTTGTCTTCAGGAATCACCCTGTCCCAACAAATCAGCTGTGTTTAATCATCCAGCAGCCAGCCACTGCAAACTCACTAACCTCCAAGTGGTTCAAAATCATGTTAATTGCCTTTCACCTGTGACACCATGTTGTGCAAAGATGCACTGTGATCAACTACTTGATGACGAAGCTCACATTCATGTCCACAATGAGGGAACCTTCAGACCCAATATGCACATCCACAGATGTCTGAAAAGCAGAACTAAGCCACGTTACTTCAGTCGGCATAGGTCTGCAGGGGAAAGAGAGTACGCCTATCACATCCCTTCGAGTATTGATGGCAGCATTCACAGTTCACATACAGACAGTCCCCACAGTACACATGATAGCCAGTCAGGTCACAGACGGGCCTGCTGCTCAAAAAGTGATCCATATCCTACTGTCAACCAGCCCGAAAGTAGTGACACAAGTACTGTAATATATAGTTGTGGTAAAATGCCAGAAAGTGACACTGTGCACCATCCAGCTCATTTTGAAATGCACCCACGGACACAGTCATTGCCATTTAATACGACAAATCATAATGGAATTCTCAAGGGAAACATGCATGAAGCCATGATATACAGCTCAGATAGTACAGGAAATATCAAAACTGGGCCTTGGAAAAATGAAACTACTGTGTAGTTCATGGGCCATCATAATGTGTTTTTTGCCCTAAACCATCATTATCTTTGTTTTTATCCCAAAATAAATAATATTATGTATTTGTGTAGGTCATCAGTAAATTGTACAGCTTTTCATCTTTATTTTCTTTTTCTTAATAAGAGTCTAAAAAAGAGGGATAGTGACAGTTTTAAAGTGAAGTTATTTTTAAAAGAAAGTTACAAAATTATTCTGAAAGATAATGAGTAAATGAAGTCTAGACAATTGAATATGAGAGGCAATATCCTTTTGTTATACAGAACATTTCTTTAGAAACACATAATTTACATTCATTGTTTTCACTTTTGTTCCGTAGTAACTTCAGACACTTTTTATAAACATATCAGCGTCTTAAACTTTTACTTATTTATTTTTGTAGCAAAATATTATTACTGTGCCATGGATTTTAATCAGAAGTGGCTATGGTAGATAGGATAAACAGGATTTTATAAAATTGCAGCTTTTTAGATCTACAAAAGTGATACTGCCTCTAAAGATCTTCTGTAGCATATGGCCTGTAAAGTCATGTAATGTACAGTCTTTGTTCTGTCCTTTTCCTTGTTGGAGATAAGTGCTAGGTAATATCTCTGTTACATCTTTGGTGCTGTATCGGTTGTATTTTGCATGACATACGTCAGGATATACCATTTGCTGTTTTCTAGTGTTACATGTGTTAAAAAAGAACAAAAAAAAGTGTTGTCCAAGGCTGTGAAAAACCCTATTGATATTAATCTAGAGCATTATAAAGCTACAGGAAAAAAAAATCACTCTGCACTAGTTTAAGTGGCACAATCCTTTATATAAGGTTATATGATAGCTTTGATAAGGGTCCACTCTAATGTCTTTTCAGAGCATGCACTACTCATTGTATGTGACACTGTGCGGTGTAATAGCAATTGTCTCAGCAAGTTTTACACTTCTTTATAAAGTATGCCTTTTGAACAAATCTGTAAGCTGTTTCATGATAACCTTTCTACATCTGTTAAGGTAGAGCGGTGTTACCATTAACTCTTTGAGGACTACAGTTATTTTCTTAAAGTAGCTTATTCTAGTTCAGAGACACTGTATATATGATATTGTCTATTTAGTTACATGATCAATGTAGTCCAGAGTTGTCAGGAAGAGGAAGTTCAGTAATTTTCAACAAAGACACCTTCTTAGAGTCCATCTATTAATTTCACCACTTGCTTTCTGAAAACCCATTTCCTCCCCTAGGAAATTTCAGATTGTCTTCATCCTTTAATGCAAATTTGACCTTCAGAGAAGTTCTTTATGCTCATGATTTCTGCTGAATTGTAGGGCATGCCAGGGTCAGTTCCATTCTCTATTAACAAGGCTCTTGGCAAGAAATTTTTTCATGTTTCTGTGAACATCTGGACACAAAGCATCAACTCACAGTTCAGAACTGCATCATAATTATCCCTATACGAAATAAAACCACTTTTTACAAATAGGAAGGGTGCAGAATAATAACAGATTGCAGAAAGTGAATGGGAGCATAGAGCTGTGAGAAAAATGTCTCCAGTGGAAAGTGAACAGTGCATCCAGAAATGAGAGAAAAAGCACAATTCTGTATGGCCATGTGAGAAAGTTCGCTGTGATGTCTTAACACAGACTTATGTAATTGCAGAGAGGAAACAGAAAATTCCCTTGAGAGATCATCAGTCTGTGCTTCTCTGTGTATATGTGGCAGAAATCTTAACATAGTTCAGCACATTATTTCTTTCTTATTAGCAGTTTATTAGACTCTACCTTTTTTCTTTTTTAAATATGTATGAATACATTTCCTAATAGTGTACATAAAGATTAAAATTATGATTGTTAGAATGTTATAAAAACATGTAAGTCAGATGAATGTGTTCTGCAGTGTTGCAGGTGGGAATTAGTACTCAAAGGGTTAATGCTCAGTATCTGAGTGCAAGAAATCTTGGTTTTCTGTATTTTTGTAAATTTGAAATATATATTGTAAACTCCAGCAGTGCAATGTATCCATCTCAGATTGTGTATTTTTAAGAGGTGAGCAAGAAGAATGCACTAGGTGGTTGTCAAGTTTTAAGCCAATATTCAACAGTTTCATGACTGTTTCTTTAGCTAATACAAAAACCCCACACACCTGAGCTTTATTATGTATATGCTGTATATGCTTGAACTGTCTCTAAACTAAAATACAATATTTTTCTTTGTTTGCATAATGAAATATTTTCTGTTTCAGAATTGTTTTCTTTTAATACTGCTTTTACTCATCCCACATAGACAGCCCTAAATGAGCATAGACATACTGTGAAATACCACTTCTCCGTGTCTCAGCACTATGTATGTGTATATTCTGTAACAGCAAAATCCTAGGAGGTCTGTAGACCATTATGCAAAATATTAAACACACACACAGAGCCAAGTGAAAATACTCTGCAAGAATCCACTCAGTAAGCTTCTTTATTCAGCTTGTGTTTTAATCACTTCTGTTATTTTATCTGAGAGGTCGATTCCAGCTTCATGGCTTACAAAGAAGTAAATAGGTGCTGCTTTCCACAGAATATCTTATGGAACAAAACTCTCTGGAATTTAAACATAAAATATTAAAAAACTTTTCTTTTCATGTTAAAACTTAATTTAGTGAATATTTCTGGGCTAATTGGAAGAGATGTGTTATGCAATAATCTGTTTGCATATTATTTTTTCAGAAAATATACAGTATATCTACAGAGTAGCAGATGTGATATTAAATAAATATAAAAATGTTTTGTAACATCAAATTTGACCAAAATGCTTTTTGTGCTTTTGATTTTTGTTTTTCCTCAAGATAAATGAGATAATTTCAATGCTTTGGAAGTCTGATTTTGATTTATTGTGGGGGTTTGGTCAATTATACTCAGTGAACCATTACTTCTTTACCTGATTTTCTTCCCTCTAAAGATAAAAGTCAATGAAATAACCAGAGAATAAGAGATATATTGTCCTTGTAAATTCCTCATGGACATAAACATGTAACATATTTCAAAGTCAGCTTTAGTTTTGGTGATTCATTCATGACATAAAAATTACTGGGCAGATTTTACTGTTCACTTTCTGTGTGAGATTAAGCAAGAGAAATTTCATTAAAAAAAAAAGATAATTTTCAGAGAATGATGTAATCAACAGGAATCTGAAGGGTTGTTATTACAGTACTGCCAGTATAAAAATATGCTCTTACTGTAGTGTTGTTGCCTGCATATAGAAATTCTAGTCTTTGTGACCGAATTGGAAGTCACATGGACCATTTACAAGAATTCCTACCCAGCCTCATATAAAGAATTTCAGTGTAAAAATAAAGCATACATTTTTGCACATTATTTCTGATCACATGTGTTGTTCCCAAGAAGTCTGTTGATTGTGTCTGCCCTAATATGACTGAGCAGTCACTGTCCGTGGCCATAAACAGCTGTTCTCCTTCACCACACAGCTGCCTGCCAGCTACCCTATGGGGCTGTATCCAGATGTTAACCCACAAAGGGAGCCTTCAGTGTGGCTATAAAGCATTCTTCCTGTCTAAAGCAAAAGGAAGTCTGTGCTCAAATCAAAGTCAAGGCCACCTTTGACAGACAGCACAGGCAACTGGGCAGCCTCCACTTGAGCACTAAAGGCTGAAGGCAGATAAAGTAATGGAAGTGACTTTAAACAGTTTAAGTCCTTCTCCATCCATCTCTCTGCCAAAAGTACCTGCCTAGTAGGCCTGCTGCCTGCGGACATCTGCCAAATCCAAATGAACCCAGGCAAAATGAGTCAGTACCTAAAATTCCTGGTTAGCTGAAATGAGTAAAACAGCACAACCTAGTTAATGATCAGAAAAGCACAATTTGGAGAACACCTCTTTGGATGCTCTGTCACAAAGTTGCTTCAGGTTCATTATGTATGGGGACATGGATCTAAATATCCTGGATGTCTGAAGATCTGAAATTACAAAGCTGATTTCAACTCCACAAATTTGGAGGTAGCTTCTGCTGTAAATGATATGCCTTTTCACAATTAAGAGATTATCTGACATGTCACGATTGGGGGGGGGGGCGGGGAGAAGCTGTTGTCAGGATCAGGCTGGTAACCTTTTCATTATAGGATCTTCTTTGCATGGAAACAAGAAAAAGAAGACCACCTGTACTCCCACTGAGTTTTTGTTGCCTATGACAAGACATGTCAGGCCGATGAAGTCATTGGCAGCTCAGCAGCTTCTTTACCAGAAAATAAATTCAGGTTCCCATACCAGCATCCTCAAGATCAGAAAGAAGCTGTAAAACACATCTGGATCAATCAGAATTCATCAGCTGAGTTTAAAGACTGGCTGGCTGACTTCAGTTGAGCAATTTCAGTAGTTACTTGATGCTCTAGGCAGCTTTTACTTGCTTAGTTAACTCTACAAGTCTACAAGTAAAGGAGCTTTTGGGTTGATTGATTGGGATTTTTTTGATCTGCCCAGTTGACCATTTTCTAATATGTAATGGACTTGCTAAGAAGAAAATTTACTTTACAAATTACTTTGACTATATAAACCATGGCCTTTTGTTCCCTATTACTAGATCTCTGAAAGTGCAAGTCAATCGCCGTTCTCTTACCTGACCTGAGTTTTCTCAGGAGCCAAACAAGTGTGTCTCAGTGAATTCAGTATTATGGGACTCACTTTTCTGCAAGGAGGATTGAAATTTGGTTTGCAAGCTCTAGAGCATTTCAACTTCAAATAAATACCCTGGCTTAAAGTTGTGCAGCTGGCCATGCCTGAGAGGTAAGGGGTTCTTTGTAAACATGGTGTCTGTATACCCCATAGGTACTGCTGTCTCTTTACATTTTGATCTGTTTGAATTCTGTAGTGCCTTGCAGTCTGAACAAAAAATGACTGACTGTTCCCATCAGCCCATCACTCTGCTCCAGCTGTTCATCTTAACCTGCAGCACGCTGTCAGGCAAGATTCTCCAGCGTAGTCAGTGTTTTCATTTATTTCTTTATTTGTTTCCCAGGTACTTAGTAACACCTGAGGAAGGCAGCAGGAGAAGCTTATTTTGGCACTAGGGGGAATTTCTGGGAGAAGAGAAAGCAATAAAACTCATTATTCATATTCTTTTCACACTACTTTCTTTCGTTAGCTCATTTGTTACTGAGCTGTAAGCAGTTACAGTCCCTTATTCCCTGATTTTTTCCATTGCAAGACCTTGTTCTCTACTAATTAGAACATAGCTGAAAGTTAACTATTTAGCTTGATTTATGCCCTCAGCAATTACTGCCCTCAGATGGATGGTTTTACAGAGTTGAGCCAGAACAGCTGCAATGTTTTCAGCAATGAGGCTTGATGTCTGTCCTCAATAACACCTGTCAGTGATTTTATAATAGTTCTTTCTTTAAGATCCATTATTTGAAAACTTAAGAAATATGACTATTATAACAAAAGTCTCCCTTCTCAGGATGTGTATGCCCTGACTGGGACCACATTCACTGATCACGTGCTGCTGCAAGGCCTAGGGGCTCAAAAGGACCAGGCCTATAAATTATTTACTTCAGCTGCCCTCAGCTAGGATTAGGATGGAAAGCAAGGGGCCTTGATTCTCATGTTCTCTGACAAATGCTCCAGCTTGCCTCCTCCTCATAGACACCCTGATAGAATGGAGGAGGGAACTGACTGATCTGTATGAAAAGAGACAAATGTTGGGCTACAGGAAACTTCAGAGGGCCTGAGCTTCCAGCATTGAATTGAGTTGAATGGAACAAGCTGACCAGAAGGAGACAGTTTGATGTGAGTAGGGAGCTGCAACAGCATGGCTTGGGGACTTATTTGAAACTCAGAAGGAGAGGAGGACCATAAAATGGAAAAGAGGGACTTGAGGCTGGAAATAAACTGGGGCCAAATTGGTCATGGGGGAGAGGGCGAAGAGGGTGAAAAAATTTTATGTCCATGAGTCTTTCCAGGCTGAGAATGAAAACCAAGCTTTGTGATTCCTCTGCCATCAGTAAATATCTGAAAACCTACTAGCAAAATGCTATATGCTTATAATGTTGGGCCTTACAAAATGTCAGTGTATTAGTGCTGTCAGCTATTCCGTGAATGTGTCAGAAAGCTGTGTATTGAATTGCAGATGCTCAGAGTTGTTGATTAACCAGGTATTTCATGTCCCATATGATAGAATTTCTGTATTTTTAATGTCTCCTTTCAAAATCCAGGAACTATCACAAAAAAGACAACTGATTTCAAACAGTGCAAGTGAAGCTGAAAGTCAAACACACCAAACTGAGGAACTGTTAGAACTAAGGCTGCCTTTAGAACTCTCATTCACAGCTTCAGTCTGTCTTTTGATGTTGTTTTTCACTATTTGAGTTCATGCTGCTTTCTAACACTTTGGCTTTGATGCTGTACATTAACTCCTCTTTAAATATGTGGGTTTGTGTACATCTATGCTAAGCCAGTCATTTCACTTTTCTACCTTTTCTCCACACTTTTTATTCTGGAACTTTTAAAGAAGGGCTTCTTTATAAGAATGTTGAGGTTGAAACCTTTTAATAACCCAAATCCTGCTTTTCCACCCTTCCCTCTGCTGTGTACTAGAATGGAAGAAGTGTATTGAAAGACTTTCAACTGAGCTTCTGTTAGTTTAGTCAGTATGCAAAGGTCATTCCGCTGTGAGCTCCAGGAAGGTCCCTTCCCTTCAAAAACTCACCCTTCATGGCTAACCCAGAGCCTACTGCCCAAGCCAGAAGCTGGAAAGCCCCAGTCCCCTTGACAAGATGACATAAGAATGTGACATCAGCATGGAGGGGTGGTTCCCCTCTATCTAGAATAAAACATATTGAAACTTTCCCTATGTTTATATGTATGAGGAAAAAAAGAGAAGGGAGGACAGAGTTAAATGACCAGCTAATCTCTTCTAGGATAATGAGAATAGTTTAAGTGCTGCAACAAACAAAACAAAGCCCCAGCCATTCTGAGCCAGCATGGAAGCCTTAATTCCAGCATTATAACAATGTTTTATTCCACCTGACAGCACAGCACAAGCAATGTGACATACAATCAAGGGCTACAGTACATTGAAAGTAACTACCCTTCACCCACAATGCTTTTTCCCCCTAAGTAAAAAGTAGTTGTATGCAGCTGTACCATGGAAATATTTTCTGCATCTTTTGATACATTCGTGGACTATTTTAGATGAAGGACCCACGTAGTATGGACATGCACTTAAAATGTTTTGGGAATACTGAAGTGAAAAGAGGGAAAGTTGGTGGGGTTTTTTAATTACACAAAAAGTCACTCATCAGTGTTACATTGAGATGTTATTTTCCTTCAGGACGTAGCTAACACAAAGAGAGCTGCTTAACAGACTGCTACACCAAGAGTGAAAAGAAAGTGGAAAAAAATCCTCTTAATATCAGCAGTTCTGAACTTTACCTGTAAGGGAATGATTTCAAATCATGCAATCTGCTTCATTAGCCTGTTCATCTTCTAAGTGTGTTATTGAAGTTCAGCTTGCTTAACAAAACCGGAGAGATCAGAATATGCCAATCAAATTTGGAATAACTTGAACAGTCTGTGGTGTAAGTGGCTTACATATTTCGTTGTAGGTTGATGTGGAGAAACTGCTGATAGAGACAAAACAGGTTATGATTTCAAAGGCCCTGGAGCTGTAGGATGAAAAATCTTTAGCAAAAGTCCTCTTACTCAGACAAAGTGAGAATAAAATGTCTTGTGTAGGAAATAGGGAGGTTTGAATTTAAATCAGTGAAATGATGAAAGAGACCAACAAAGAGACATTTTGAACAGCTCAGCACAGGCTTTCCTTTCTTATGTAACCATTGCTGGATGTAAGGAAATGTTTAATTTATGCAGTCCTTAGTCCAACTTTTTTCAGCTTAGAGCAATAAGATGTAGAGTTGAAATTACAGGTAGGACTCTTTCCTTCAGTTTCCATGTGTCTTAGATTTAAATGCACAGAACAGAAAAGGCCCAGCCTATAGTTTAGAACCTAATCTGAAAACCGACAAACTGCAGACCTCATTAAATGGAGGCTTTCTGTTACAGCATGGGGTCATATGTCCTGGCATACATCCATAAAGGGAAGGATCTGGAGGAAAAATGGGTTGAAATGAAGAAGAAATGGAGTGAAAAGGGGAGGAGGGTGTTGTGATAGATAATTGAATGACACAAGAGCCTACTGAAATGGTGTGAGCATGAGTAACCACAAATCCTGGAGGAATAAAGGACTTTACTGAACAGAAGTACAGCAGAGAGCCTGTTTCTGTTGTGATGGTCATTCAGATAGGGTTCAAATAGATTAGATGATATTTGGGCAGTAGCCTCAAAGATGAGCTGAAAACTGGAAATACGCTTCAAGCCATGTAATGTGTTCAGTTTGTGGAGAGAGGAAAAAGAGGGAAAAAAATTAAGTGATTCGATCACTGTCCACAGGTATCTGCTTGGGCAAAAAGTAGTTTCAGAAGGTTCTTTAGCAGCAAAGGTATGAAAAGATCAAGTGATTAGAATCTGAAAGTAGCACATCCCCTTTAATCTGCAAAAGTAATTAATGTCATAACAATTTCTTAGTGAAATGGTATGTTGAAATTTTTAACTCGAGAGCATATCTTTCAGCAATGTATTTTTGCCTTCAAACATAAATTTTTGACCTTGGTGCTATAAGAACTACAGGGTAAAATTTTCCAGACAGTTTCCATTATAGTTGATGTTCAATAGACTTAGCCTCAGAAAAATCCTCCTTCTGGATAGGTATTGTGGAGGTCAGGTAGTATAGAAAGGTCAGTGTCTCAAGCTGCCTATGGGAACCTGGTAAACTGGGTTGCACTCCAACACCCTTGACTTTGGCCTTGGTGGCAGTCCTCAGTTTAAGTGCTATTTTAATGTTTATGATTCCAGGTTCTTTGTAAACTCTATAATTGAAAGGAAAATTATTATATTCTACAACATAATAAAGCTCTTAGTTACTGTTTATAATTAAATACTCCCTTAACTTCTGACTAAAATCACAATGATGCTTGTTTAACTAGATGTTATCAATATGTCCTGTAACTGTCTGCATTAAATCAAACTCTCCCTTATCTCCTCTCTAGCACATAATGACCAAACTTTGAGCTGTGTTTAGAATTTGATGTTTCTAACTGAATTCCTTCCTTGCAAACTTTCCAGGGTGTTGTTGATAATAGAATATGTTCTTTATAATTTTCTGGTTTTTTGTCTTTCCAGTAAAATTGGTAAAATAGTTCCAGATTTCACATTTCCAGTAGTAGAGAAATTAAGGATCTCAAAAGTTTCCCAAACGCTTATTCCAGTTTCTAGGTCTAAAATTTCATCCTCCTTATTCTGTGTATTTAATTTGATCTTGGTGTGAAATGATTGAGTCTTTGAGGTAAAGCAACCATGTGCTAAGATCCTAATGTACTGCACAGAGACCAGCATCTTCTGCATAGGGATAGCCCTGATTCTGCAATCCCAGAATTTGTATCTGAGCACATCTGTACTCCTCAAACTGTGATGAACGAGATTTATGTTTGTGGACTGTGTGGGGAGATGGTCCCTTTTTTCCCCCCTCTTCTCAGCCTCATGCACAATTCTTTTTCTCGTATCCTCCTGGTTTTCATTATCTGACTCTAGTTTGTGCACTGAGTGGTCACATTGCTGCTATTCCACTCACCTTTTCATGTCTTTCTGGAAAAGCAGCTCGAGTTCTGTGCTGACCTCAGCTTACCTGACAGTCCCAGGTCTTGTGCTGACAGGGTAGGTCATGGCTGTGATCTGAAATGCTCTTTGCTGTCTTTTTCTCTCTGCTCCTAGATGCGGATTTATGCAGGGAGATAATTAAGCTGCAGCCCCCACAGCCTCTGCATGCTGAGTCCTATGACAGGATCACTTGTGTCCTTTCTCAGGCATGTTGTGTAACTTCAGTGCCAGGCATCCACAGTGTCCTCCTCTTTATTTTCTTTCTGAAAACGCTTTTGCTGTGCAGCATGTAGCTCTGCTTGATTTTCTATATTATTTGTGGTGAAACATCCACATATTGGAAGGGTTTTTCTGATTATTGACCTGTGTCAAAGTGGATTGGAATTATTTCTGATCTTTCTTTTTAATTATTTTATTTTCTAATAACTGATTGTTTATGAGTACTGAAACATAAGCATCACAGCCAGTTTGGGAATGTCCTCTGCTGACATTTCCCAGAAGCACCAGTATCATGTCAATCTACCAGGAAGTGTCATTTCTCTGTTAAGATGCCTGAATTCTTCATTTTCCACTCCTGTGTTGCCCCTTACACTTCTTGCTAAATCCTGGTTTTCATTCTCCCTCTCACTCTTTGCTCTGTGTGGCTCAGACAACACCCAGATGGACTCTTCCTGAAGTGAGCCTGTTCTGGAAAAAGGTTCACTGTTGTCTCTCACTGGTGGATGAAGCTTACCCAAAAAGACTGCAAAGCCCAAAGGTTATTTTTCTTTCACTTGTGCTTAGAAGTTCTATAGCTCTGCACTGTATATATGTATGCATATGTGTGTGCATGTGTATATAGTTTGTGTGGAGATACACACACATAAATGAGCTGTGGAGAATACTAGAGAGGTATCCACTGAATGCTCTGCCTCCCTGTTCCGAGCAAGCAGATCATGTCTTCAGACTGTCTTCTAATCTGAAATATTATGAGTATTTGTAGTATTTCCTACTGGTTTTAAATGGAACATAAAATTTCTAAGTGTTACAGGTAATCCAGCTCTGCATAAAAAGATTGAACAATTTAATACCTCACAAGGTTTTTCAGTGGCTGGAATTGCTCTTTCACTTGCAAGTATCTCCCCAGAGGTACAGAGAGTTGCCACTTGTAAAAGTAGTGATATTTTAAACACAATCTTCATAGGCCATACAAAAGTAGATTTTTCATATATTTCTGATATTAATTAGCAAAACTTTAAATTCCTTTTAACAAATTTCTCCTCCATGGAAATGTCTTGATTTATAAGCAAAGAATACTACCATGTGATATTTCCAGAGAATTGAAGCCATGTGTTCTTAATTCAAATTTCTTCAGATGCATGGAGTTTACAAACAGAAATTCCCCCATAAGCCATTCAATATTGGTGAGTTTCTCCAGTAAAGAGTTAAATGAATCAGACCGCAGTCTATCTAGTCATAACAATTAGAGGAAGACATTAATAATTTAATTTAATTATAATCACTCTTTTAACTGGGGCTGGTGCAGAAGATTGCAAATAGGAAATGCTTGCATAATTATTATTCTGAAGATCATTCAGAACAAACAAAAGTCTGAAAAAGATATTAAATCTCTTAAAGGACCTATTTTAATTATTTTAAAGTCATACATTAATTAAAGTGTTTACTTATTAATCCTTGGAAATTGAATTCTGTACTCAGAATAAGTGCTGTAATTTTCTTGAGTAACTGAGTGCTGTGTTTCTCATACATAAGAGAGGTTGAATTGCTCAACCTTAACTTTAGAATTTTCTATAATAACTTGAGGGATGCTGACAATTAACTCACTCAACAACTTCTCTATGCCTCTAGCAAGTTTTGTGGCTCTAACATCTCTCTCTTTAGAAATCTTGTTGGCCTAGTTTTTTGGGTCATTTACCAGTCATTGTCTGCTGCTTCATTTCTTGCTGGCCTAATTTATCCATCTGGAATTGAAACGGAATGTAGACAGAATGGGATCTGTGGCTGCACTTGCATGCCAGCTATCGTAACAGTCTGCAGTTGAAGCACTTTGACATTTGTGACCACTCTGGAGAATCCCTTGCAGACATGAGGGACAGGGATGTTGACTATGCTTACTGCTTTCTTTTTCTCATGCTGGCCCTTTGAATCTAGGAAGTAAACTTCACAGATTGTGTTACACATCCATAGCTCTCCTTGGAAGGGTCAGAGTTTTAGTTATCCTCCTGGTTTTATGCTCATGAAAAACATTTTAAAAACCTAAAACTTAGGCTAAACATTCATGATTCTGTTCTTTACCTCTTGTGGGCACCATATTCCTCTTCTCACTCCTCTCTTGGGTCACCCATATAAAACCCACATTAAGAACTTCAAGCAGAGAATCAGCACTAGCGGTTATTTAAAAATCTGTGATTTTGGTCCAAATATTTTTTTCCTAGAAAAAAATTATGTTTTGAGGTACACGGAACATTGTAAGCTCATTAAAAAAGAGGCATGAAAGAAATTAGGTTGTTTAGATTAAGACAATGAATGCTGCAATATCTTCACAGGCTTTTTCAGGCTTTCCAGTCCTTGCAGAACCCTTATAGCCAAAAGAACTACACATTGCCTTCTGTGCTGCAGTGCCCAGGGGAAAATGAAAATCCTGCTTCTTCAGCAAAAATGCAGCAATCTCACTGCAGGTGACAAAATACAAAGCCACAGTTCTGCAACAGCAAGCTGTGGAGCAGCCTGAAAGGGCACCATCTCAGGAAAACAAGACGCACCTTCCAGGTTCAGGTGTAAGTCTGATTTGCTTTGCTTTGCTTTACTCTCTCCTGCCCCTTGACTGGCCACACAGACTGTGAGAACTATCATTGCACCAGCTGGAGCAGATTTAAATTTCACATGGGCAGTAAAATATTGGGTATGGTGACATGAATCATTTTACCATTGTGCTGTAGCATAGCGATTATTACTCACTCTGTCATGTTTCTCCATCTTACAGACAAACCCTGCATTGTAGTTGTAATGAAGCACTGAGTACTGGTAGCCAAAGCTGTCTCCTACTTAGCTGGTATCTTCTTCCACACTCTGTCTTGTGTGGGTTATTGGAAATTTTTCCTCAGAGCACTTCAACTTTTCAGTGGGGTGACTCTGGCCTTGGTGGGTTGCCCCTTTTCAGCAGGTAGATGTTGTCCTCTCAGCTACAACCACAACAGGAAACTGACTGGTGAATGTTCCTTGGCTGCTGCAGGAACTGGTGGATAGCACCCAGTTTTAATTCCAGTGATGTGTAAGGTCTGGGCAGATGTGGCTGTAAAAACAATTTACCTGTATTTGACTGAGTTTCCTGTTTATTCATCAGAACCTTCTAGAGAAATCTGGCCAAGTGTTTAAGTGCTGGAGTCTTTTCAAGCCATTCTAAATTTCCTAAACATGTGTATGTCATTGATTTAAAGTTAACAGATCTGTTGCCTGCAGCACCTTCTCAAACTTTCTCTATCCTATGGAGCAATCATGTGTTTGTGAAATTCAGTTGCCAAATAAAAGATTAAAGCTTCAGGCCTAATTGCAGCTGTTAGCAGCCTTTCAAAGGCAGTAAGTCAGTGGCCTAAAGTAATTTACCTTTTCGTACTGTTGGACATAGAATACATAGAATTTCTCTGAATGCCCACCTGAAATAACTCTTCTTAGCTACAGAGTCATTTATTGCACCTGTGATTATTGGAGTAATTGAGAACGTCTATTTTTCCCACATTAGACCAAAAATGAAACATTTGTTTTGACACATTGGGCTACAGCCATCTGTGCCCCAGCATCAAAACATTTTTTTAATGTTCTATTTCAGCTGTTCCAGTTGGCCTCAAAAGAGCTTAAAATCTGGCAAAAATAGCACCAATGTTTAACTGTGCACATAAGGTATTATTTATATGTCAGTAGCACATTGTTCGCTTTCTAGGTCTTTAACAGCTGTATATAATAACATGATCCTTTACACATGCTAGTTTTCATGGAACATGTCACAGGGCTTAAGTACTGAAGGTCAGCAAATCACTTTGTATTTTTCTCATGTACACAAGGACAATACACAGGCACTGCATGGAATTTCAGCTTAAGACAAATGCTATATTATTTCATCAAAAATACTAATGCACTTTTCTGGCATTTGTAGGAAAACTGATTTCTGTTAATCTGAGTCTTTTCTTCAAATATTGGGTGAACAGTTCTATTTCAATCTCTTTGTATAGAGATATATGGTATGTAATATCCCCATGGGCAAGAACTAGGACTTGGCTCTCAGATGACCTAATTTTGAGAGAGACAATAAGATTACTAAATTGAGGTGCAGCTCATATCAGTGCCCAAGGCCACCCCTAAGCTTCAGCACAGTCTATGTGATGGAAGGTCACCTTACTTCAATGTCTGTAAACTGTAAACCAACAAAAATATCAGCAGAACAAAAGGCCTCACAGAAACCTGTATTTTGGATAAAGGCCAGTTCTTTATTTTGAAGTTCTTTAGAATAATTTTATTGTAATTTTTAATTTAATATAAAAGAGTACTAGGCACAATACATTTTTCTAAACTCTAAAAATGATTGTAACAGTCACCAAATAAAAGCACAACAATTAAAATGAGATAAATCATCTGAGAAGTAATAACAAAATTAATGTGACAGCCCAAATATTTAACTTTTTTGTGTGTCTCAAATACTGATAGAATCTTCCAGTTAATAAACTAAATTCCAAGTGCTGGCTGGTAGGACTTTTTTCCCATAAAACTAAGGATGCACATCAATCTGTAGGTACATTGCTTGGAATTTTCAGGTTAAAAAAAATACATTCATGCAGATTTTTATGTGAAAGATACGAATCACTCTCCTAGATAAATTGTGAAAGTTTATCCCCAGTTGGTGGTGCTGAAATGAAATTGTTAGAGATATAAACATCTTTCAATTTAAACTCCCCTCATTCTGTTGGTACAGTAGGCTGAGGCAGAAAAACAGATTTGTTTCTGTTTTGGAGTTGCCCAGCTACTGTGTCCTGCCATAAGCTACTGCCCTCTAAAAGCCAGCAATTGTCCAGTGTCCCTCCCTCCTCACTGGCCACTGCTCAGGAACCTCATTTCACTAAAAAACCACATTTTTTTCAAGGAAAAGAGTAAACTTCATTAAAAATGTGTAAGAAAAAAGAAAATAGTCTCCAATTTTTAATGCATGTAAAGTAATCTAAATGAGAAATTAATATTACAAAATTGAATTAATGTGATTCTATGAGTGGTAAATTGAGGGTCAAAATATCAGCAGTGGGAATCAAAGGATGATTTTTTCAACTGCAAGCTGAAAGCTGTAACTGTCTCTGTCCTTTAAAAAATAGACATGTAAGCTCCCATTTTTAACTGCAGGTTTTAGTTAAACCTTATTCCCTTCCCTATTGTAGTACATATACTTACTGCATATACACATCCCTACATAACACATATTATGACACTATTTTTCTCCACATCTCAGTATTGTTCAGGAATCTTGATGTTAACAGAAATGAGGAAAGAAGTCTATTTTTTAGACTGTCTAGGAGTTTGCTTTGATTATTCATAGATGAATTTGCATGTCGTCATCTCCATAGGTCTAGACGTAAGAAAGGTATGATGCCCAGCCCCATGCAAGTCACGACTGCAGTGAAAGCCCTTTATCTGGGCAGTATGAAAGCACAGTCACTCTGGGATCAGATGCAGGCTCAGAGGCAGTCAAGCAAGAGCAGTTCAGCTAAAGCTCTGGGGAAGAAAAGAAAATGCTGGCCTGAAATATTGTGAAATATAAATAACAAGACCAGTTTGGCTTGCATAAGCATATGCTGAATAACATGTGAAAAAAATAATAGCCCATAAAACACAGAAGTCTCTGTTTCCCCAGAGGTAAAGCCAATCATGGCAGTTTCAGACCTTTCTTGTTCTTTGTGACTCTGATATACCTGCAAATGCCAGGCAAATTTTCATCTCATCAGTGTTGTCAGGAGAAAGGTGCATGAGCATCCAGCTATATTTATTTAGTCAGCAGCTTCAATATTTTCCTTTCCCAGTAAAACTCATCTGACATAAATGTAAGAGCTAAAGGCTCACTAGGGAATGTAGAGTAATGCAAATTTTATAGAAGAGATAAGATATTATCTAAAACTTACTTGTTAACAATTCTTTCAAGTCCTTCAGGGAAGCTGGTGCACATTAAAAGTGGTTTCCACAGAAATCTGCAGACTTTGCAAGCCCATCCTTGAGTATTTTTCAGCAGAAAGCTTTGGTTTAGCCACTGAAACTAACCTACAATCTTTGGTCAGATTAATACCTCAGGGGCAGAATTTTCTTCAGTGAAACCAATAGTGTTTCAATGAGGTGGGTGAAATGCAAGGTACTGAGATAGAACATGGAGTAAAGGCTTTTATTATTTAAAAATGAAATAAATTTTTATAAATAAGAGACTAAACTATTGCTTCCACTTAGAAAAAATAGCTGTATGGTCCCTGTTACAAGATGTGAAGGCACAGAGGTAATGTTAATGAAGATCAAGGGAAGACTGTAACTGTTATAATACACTATAAAGTCTAACCATCTAATTTGCAAACCAAACACCTCTATTGCAGAATGATCCCACTGGCTTCTTACTCTGTGCAAAATTCTCAAAAGCCTTCTCTGAGGTTTCTTTCTTACCAAGTAAATTTAATACGTTAATCTGTATGTGCAAGTTTTGAAAATTGTTCTCGATTTAAACTGAGAATTCATTGCACCTCATATACAATTATGGAAATAAAAACAGTTGGTGGCCCTGGTGCCTAAAGGGTTTAGTGTGTATTTTGTAGATTTTTTAGAATTTTTAGAATTATGTAGGTTCTCCTGGATTGCTCACATATTAGAGATCCTGGGCGCTTTCTCACACATTCTTAAGCTATGCCAAGGACGCAGTGTTTTGAAGAAGCACCTGTGAGATAGCTTGAAGACAAAACAGAGTAAAAAGCTCAGAGCCCTGGAGGGGCTCCAAGGGGCAGTTCTGAGGACCTCTGGGAGTGAGCATCAGGGGAAATTAGCACTACAGGTTGGCTATAGATAACACATATGCTAACTACTGGAAGATATAAAAACTGTAACACCACTGAACCAAGCATGCACATGCTTCAGTGTGCACCTAGAAACTTCTAAATAAAGGCTACTGATCTATCTATCTCCACTAATGTTGTTTTGAGCCTTTTTGCAGGAATTTTAGGCATCAGCCCAATGCCACAATGTTGGCAGATGCAACATGTCCATCCAAATTAAATTAATGTGATAATATCTGTCCAATCCAGGCCACATCAGTATAGGATATAAACAGAAATATATAAACAGAAATATATAAACAGAGAGAGATATTAGTGAGTAAATGGTAGTCAGCGTGGATATTTTTTAAATTTTCATGAAAACAGAGAGATGAGAGAATATCTGGAGAGGGACCAATTACAAATAACCCTGCACACGCATGCATAATTAACTGGATTCAAGAAGCAGTAATGATCATTCTTTTAACACAGCGTAAGTCTGCCTAGAGAGGTGAACACATCAAAAAAACTCAGCATGAAATTTTTAAAATATCTTTGACTAGTTGGGTTTTGGGGAGCTTGTCAGTTTATTAACATTACTTTAACCTAATTTTAATTTTGTTTAATGTGATTTCTTTTTCCATGAAGCTCTTTGAAAAAAAAATGTTGTTTATGCAAATAAACTACATGGAAAATTGGTTTTGTAACTAAATGACAGCTGACAGACTAGACTGTAATAGTCAACTGGGAACTTCTAAAGCATGATTTGTTTACTCAGTAGAACAAATTGCATAGCTATGATTATTAGGGACAGTAAATATCTTAATAGTGGCTATTTTAATTAACAGAGTCCTACAGCTGGATCTCAGTCCCCACTAAGACTGTTTTGCGCTACTCCAGTGGCAGCAAAAATAGCCTTAATCCTTATTTCAGTATTTGCCCTATTTAATATTTCAGAGGAGCTGGCATAATGAAGGTCATATTTGTCCCACTCTTTTCCTAGCAAAACACTGTTTCTTGCCTGATGTTTGCACAAAGAATATATCCTACCATTTTTACCTCACTGTCAGCTCTGACTTCTCTATTTGCCTTCATCTGACTCCATAGACTTTTTTCTGCTTGGGATGCAAGTCCTTAAAGAAATCCCTCTTCTCCAAAATCTTACATTTTCTTCCAGTGCCAGATCTTTGCAATTTTATTATTTCTTCATTTGAATGTCAAGGTATTCTTGTTACAGAGTTCTACAGAATTAAAAACAACAGTAGCAGCAACAACAACAAGAAAGCAAACACCCAACTCCATAGCTGACACAAGATCTGTAAGTAATATAACTACTTTCTCACATTTTCAAATGTAGAGATATGGATGTTGGGTAGGGAAAAAGCTGTTGCGCATGTTGCCACTTTCCTGCCAGAACAAGGTTTTGCCTACTGACAACAATTTAAATTAGCACATTACGATGGAGTTATGCAGCATCACAGGCATCAGTTTTATTTCTGAGAGTCTGGTATTCCCAGAGATGCCTTTATTAATTGATCAATATTTGATCATCATGTTAAGGAATTTGTACAAACATCTGAGTCTCTGTTCTTCCTAACATCAAAGCCAGTGCTCATTCAAACCTCCATCATCCTTAAAACACAGCTCCTATACAGAGTGGGATGAAGGGAGACCAATTCAAGAGACCACGGAAACCCTCAGCAGGTGATTTTCCAGAGGATGGGAAGGAGGCCACCAGCTCCCTACTCACATGTGTTATCCTACAAGCAAGTGAATCCCCTTTCAAAATGGCTGACTTTGAACGGCAATGTATTTCCTTCTTGTCCTCCTTTCTTTGAGTGTTTTCACACCTATGGACCTCTCCTATCAGAAGGGACTGGGTATTTGCTTTCCAATCTGTTTTGCTCCAGGTCAGCTGCTTAGAATGCCACAGTGGCACAAGTCAGTTGCAGTGAAGACACTACAAGGAAAGAGTCATTTGAGGAATTTGANAGAGCCCTGGAGGGGCTCCAAGGGGCAGTTCTGAGGACCTCTGGGAGTGAGCATCAGGGGAAATTAGCACTACAGGTTGGCTATAGATAACACATATGCTAACTACTGGAAGATATAAAAACTGTAACACCACTGAACCAAGCATGCACATGCTTCAGTGTGCACCTAGAAACTTCTAAATAAAGGCTACTGATCTATCTATCTCCACTAATGTTGTTTTGAGCCTTTTTGCAGGAATTTTAGGCATCAGCCCAATGCCACAATGTTGGCAGATGCAACATGTCCATCCAAATTAAATTAATGTGATAATATCTGTCCAATCCAGGCCACATCAGTATAGGATATAAACAGAAATATATAAACAGAAATATATAAACAGAGAGAGATATTAGTGAGTAAATGGTAGTCAGCGTGGATATTTTTTAAATTTTCATGAAAACAGAGAGATGAGAGAATATCTGGAGAGGGACCAATTACAAATAACCCTGCACACGCATGCATAATTAACTGGATTCAAGAAGCAGTAATGATCATTCTTTTAACACAGCGTAAGTCTGCCTAGAGAGGTGAACACATCAAAAAAACTCAGCATGAAATTTTTAAAATATCTTTGACTAGTTGGGCTTTGGGGAGCTTGTCAGTTTATTAACATTACTTTAACCTAATTTTAATTTTGTTTAATGTGATTTCTTTTTCCATGAAGCTCTTTGAAAAAAAAATGTTGTTTATGCAAATAAACTACATGGAAAATTGGTTTTGTAACTAAATGACAGCTGACAGACTAGACTGTAATAGTCAACTGGGAACTTCTAAAGCATGATTTGTTTACTCAGTAGAACAAATTGCATAGCTATGATTATTAGGGACAGTAAATATCTTAATAGTGGCTATTTTAATTAACAGAGTCCTACAGCTGGATCTCAGTCCCCACTAAGACTGTTTTGCGCTACTCCAGTGGCAGCAAAAATAGCCTTAATCCTTATTTCAGTATTTGCCCTATTTAATATTTCAGAGGAGCTGGCATAATGAAGGTCATATTTGTCCCACTCTTTTCCTAGCAAAACACTGTTTCTTGCCTGATGTTTGCACAAAGAATATATCCTACCATTTTTACCTCACTGTCAGCTCTGACTTCTCTATTTGCCTTCATCTGACTCCATAGACTTTTTTCTGCTTGGGATGCAAGTCCTTAAAGAAATCCCTCTTCTCCAAAATCTTACATTTTCTTCCAGTGCCAGATCTTTGCAATTTTATTATTTCTTCATTTGAATGTCAAGGTATTCTTGTTACAGAGTTCTACAGAATTAAAAACAACAGTAGCAGCAACAACAACAAGAAAGCAAACACCCAACTCCATAGCTGACACAAGATCTGTAAGTAATATAACTACTTTCTCACATTTTCAAATGTAGAGATATGGATGTTGGGTAGGGAAAAAGCTGTTGCGCATGTTGCCACTTTCCTGCCAGAACAAGGTTTTGCCTACTGACAACAATTTAAATTAGCACATTACGATGGAGTTATGCAGCATCACAGGCATCAGTTTTATTTCTGAGAGTCTGGTATTCCCAGAGATGCCTTTATTAATTGATCAATATTTGATCATCATGTTAAGGAATTTGTACAAACATCTGAGTCTCTGTTCTTCCTAACATCAAAGCCAGTGCTCATTCAAACCTCCATCATCCTTAAAACACAGCTCCTATACAGAGTGGGATGAAGGGAGACCAATTCAAGAGACCACGGAAACCCTCAGCAGGTGATTTTCCAGAGGATGGGAAGGAGGCCACCAGCTCCCTACTCACATGTGTTATCCTACAAGCAAGTGAATCCCCTTTCAAAATGGCTGACTTTGAACGGCAATGTATTTCCTTCTTGTCCTCCTTTCTTTGAGTGTTTTCACACCTATGGACCTCTCCTATCAGAAGGGACTGGGTATTTGCTTTCCAATCTGTTTTGCTCCAGGTCAGCTGCTTAGAATGCCACAGTGGCACAAGTCAGTTGCAGTGAAGACACTACAAGGAAAGAGTCATTTGAGGAATTTGAAGGAAAAAAAGCCGGTGACAGCAGTAATCAGGTGAGCAATGCCTTAAATGAAATATTCCTAATCTAGCTAGGTAATCACCTGAGAGTACTGAGAAGCAGAAGAAATATTAGTACAGGAATTCACATCATCTGGACAACAAAAAAGAGGAAACAATTATGGTGCAAGGTGTCAAGTTAGATATAATTAGGGTAATCCAGCTGAGGGAGAATATTTATAACAGAGTGCAACAAAAATAGGAAAAGTATACATTGTTTGGACAAATTAGAAATAAAAAAGGCTTGGTAGTGAAAGAGTATTATATATGTATAATGTGCTAAACTTAAAAAACTATATATAATGTGATAAAATGGATATGTTTGAGTTAAAAAAAAAAATTAGGGATCGGAAAAAGGTTTGGATAATGTTGGATATCTGTTTTAGCCCCCTAGAGTTTAATTTGCACTGGATAACAACTTTCATAATGTTATTAGAAAGAGAAATATTAGCATTAGGGAAGATTTACTGTCTTTATGGAAGATTTTGACCTTCCAGAAACAGGCTTTAGAGCAAATATTACTGATTATGGCAGAATGTAGGAATATCTAGCCTTAGTAAGTAAAAGATTTTTTCACTGAACAAAGGATGTATAACAAAGCCATGTATTTAGGAAGGAAAGTAATAGTGATGCACTTGGGGTTCAACATTTCAACAGTCACAGCGTATCTGTGAATCATTAATGTAATAGGGTAAATAAAATGTAAAATCTGTGCTCAGACATGTCAGGCAAGTGAAAAAAAAAAACCAAAACCAAAAGACACTACTTAAAATTTATCTGCAACACAATAAACAGTTCCGGTTACCTGTGTTAAAAAAAGAAACAAATAAAGTTATTCTGATTAGCAGTTTGATATTAGAGCTCTTCTATTATTTGAGCTGAAGAATACAGAAGGACAATACGTATTAACATTTGAAGGCAGAATCAAGTTTGATAAAAGATGATCTTGGCTCGTTTAGAGAAAATAAATGAATGCTAGACGGGATAGTAACACAAGGGAAAGAAAAGAATTATTGAAGGATAAATTATACCATTGTCTTAAAACCAACTGGACCTATGCTAGTTCAAGTAAAGAATAAAAGATCCTTAATCACTGGAAGATTTGTTTTCTCAGACACACCAGAGCAAAGATAAAGAACATAGTGAAGATATAAAACTGTTATTTAATAATTAAAATGGTCACTTTAGGTTATCCTGTAATCCAGGAGAGATGAGGTGATTTTGACTCAGGGCTATTTTATATTGATATTTAACATACTTTACAGAAAAGACTGATTTCCAATTTGGTTGAGAGTTGGTTGCATTTCATTATTCCCTGAACTTATATACCTTATTAGTATTTTGGGTTGTGCCAAAATACATGCTTTTACAATAACTAAGCCATGACAGAAGTTGTTTTGGTGGTTGTTTTTTTTTTACTATATATATATATTTAAAGGCATTTAGAAGAAAATTGTAAAATAAGAAAAATGATTATTATATATAACTCTATTATAAAAATAGAAGACAAATTGAATTGCTTTATTTATATGTTATATTGAGAGAAAAAAGGCATTTGGTTAGACAGATGCAAACTGGCATAGTCATATAATAAAAAGGAGTTAAAATGAATACACGTTGCTGTAATGTGTCCAAGGAAATAATTGTAAATGAAAGATATTACTTAATTGCTGTTATTTCAGCACAATATCACAGGGCGGTGATTCGGGACAGCCAGAGCAGCTTCATCAAGGGCAATTCCTGCCTGGCCAACCCAGTGACCTTCTATGATGGAGTGACTACACCAATGGACAAGGGAAGTGCTACAGATGTATCCTGGGCTGCATGAAAAGCAGTGTGGCCAACAGGTTGAGGGAGATGATTCTGCCCCTCTCTCAGCTCTGGTGAGACCCCACCTGGAATACTGCATCCAACTCT
This sequence comes from Sakesphorus luctuosus, assembly GCA_013396695.1. NCBI lineage: Eukaryota > Metazoa > Chordata > Aves > Passeriformes > Thamnophilidae > Sakesphorus > Sakesphorus luctuosus. The sequence continues at coordinate 41,897 of VWZD01009265.1, forward strand.
GGGGTCCCCAGCACAACAGGAAGGACATGGACCTGTCAGAGTGAGTCCAGAGGAGGCCACTAAGATGATGAAAGGGACAAAGCACTTCTGCTATGAGGAATGAAAGAGAATTGGGATTGTCCAGCATGGAAAAGAGAAGGCTTTGGGGTAACTTCCAGCACCTGAAGGGAGCCTACAAGAAAGATGTAGAGAGGCTATTTACAAGAGCATGTAGTGTCAGGACAAGGCAGAATGGCTTCAAACTGAAAGGCAGTAAGTTTAAATTTGATACTAGGATGAAATTCTTTATTGGGAGTGTGGTGGGGCCTTGGAACAGGTGGCCCAGAGAAGTTGTGGATGCTCCATCCCTGGAAGTGTTTTAGGCCAGGCTGGACAGGGCTCTTAGGAACCTGGTCTAGTGGAAAGTGTCCCTGCTCTCTTGGAACCAGATGATCTTTAAGGTCCCTTCTAACCCAAGTCATTCTGTGATTTCCCTCTGAAGTTCAACAAATGTGTTTCTTGCTGGGTTTAGTGCTTCTGTCTGCAGGTTGAAGTGGACATCTCTGAATTACTCACTTTATTAGCAACGGTAACTAAAGGTAGAATTTCCTCTAGAATTCAGTATTCTTCCATGAAAACTAAGCTACTGTGGCACAATTATCTGGAAAGCTGCAAAAAACCAGAAGTCAAATGACCAAACACATGACTGCGTGCATGGTACTTCAAACATCAAGTGCAAGAGCCTTGAAGTTTCGTGAAGCATCCTGGGACTTGTTACATAAATAATACCATATAAAAAAATAACTCCACTGTAGTGTATGATGACGTCTTCAAAGCTATCGCCTTTTTGTATCACAGTAAACCTTAATGACCTATCTGTTGGAGACCTGCTTGTAGAATTTTTTATGTTGCAGACATATAATGAAATGGAGTATCTCTGCTATTCAAGACTCTTAAGCTAATGCTAGAGATAAGGAAAACAAATAACCAGCCTCATCTTGCCCAGCTCTCAGCTGGCTTTGCTTTATCTAAATATAAGTTCTTTGTTATATAAAGCAACATAATTCACTCTGTCTGCACTGAAAGCAGTCTCACATTATTAGTGCCAGGTGTTCCCATGCAGTGATCAGGACTGATGAACTTTCAGTATGCTGTGGCCCATCACCCCAGAAGCTTACCAATACCTTAATTCTAGCCATCACCTTATTGTTGAAACTCAGGGCTAAATGCATCAGCTATAGCTGTCAGGGCCCTCTCAGCATCGCCCTGCAAAAGTGAAGCATTCAGGCACATTAGGAAGGCTACAGAAACAAGTTAGTGAGCTGGTGGCTAGAGAGAAGCTATAACCCACAGAGAGCCACCTGCAGACTAGCTATTAAAGCTGCCATCCCACAGCTGAACCTATTTTGCTCCATACTATGGGACTGCTTTCTATTAATCCATTAAGTGGAGTCAGACATGTGACCTAATTTTATACCCTGATAGTTCATGAGAACCTGGCTACGCATTGCTTGGCTTGCTATGCATTAGAAGGAGTAATTTTGTGACTTTGGGAACTGAAGTTCTTACTCTGTCATTCACTAAGAACTAATTTGCCAAAAACAAAGAATTAGTCTAGGCTGTTCTTGTAGCAAACAAAAAGATATGTTTGAGCTAAGTTGCCCCAGATGATCATAAAATATAACTTAATATGCACAAGCATGTGTTTCATGGAAACTACAGGTGGAAGAAAAATTATGTGAGTATTTTAAAGGTTCTTTGGTAATGATGAGCTCAATTCTATTTTGATAACGTGAATTTGAAGTTACAAAGAGGAAGACACAATAATGGATTGAACTTCTTTTTCTCTTTCTATCCTTCTTAGTCTCCTTCCTTTCTTATTTTATGTGTATTTTAATGAGATGCTCTTATGAAAGAGCTTCTTCTCTGTGTGTTGCCTCTGACATACAGATTTGTTTGTATTTATTAGTCTCCTGCAGCTAAATTTAGAAAGGCAGAAGCAGTCCTGGCAGAATACCTCCTTATGGTTGGTTAAAACTACCTAGACTGCTATAATAATGTGGTGGTTTACAGAAATGATGCAAAGAGACAATTGACCTTTATTTTCTGCCCTCAGATACCTGACCTGTTCCAGGATTACAAAAGCTCATGGTACTGTTACATGACAGAGGTCAGAATTTCCTGAGATGAGTATTAACTGCTACAGAGAGCAAAGCACTAAGGTAAGCAATGTGACGAGTATAGAAAAATATCATATATATCTGTTTTGTGATAGTGAAGGGTGAATATTGGCTTGTTTTATGCCTTGCATTATCCAGCCAAGATTTCTTCAGTCTGTCACTAACACAGCATCTTGTCAACTGTGCTGTCTATCTTGCAAGCACAGAAATGTCATTTTTCCTTTCATCCCTTTTTTCCTGGCAACACAGTGGGGGTGAAAAAAAGAGCTGTTAATATTAAAGAGAACAGTGCTGCAAAACTCAGCAAGGGCAAGACTAGGCATCTTAGAATCATAGTATGGGTTGGGTTGGAAGTGACCTTAAAAGACCACATAGTCCAACCCTGTGCAGTGAGCAGGGACAACTTCAACCAGATCAGGTTGCTCAGAACCCTGTCCAACCTTACCTCAAGTGTTTCCAGGGATGGGACATCCACCACCTCTCTGGGTAGCCCGTTCCAGTGCCTCACCACCATCACTGTGGAAAAGTAATTTCCTCTTTGTATCTAGTCTGAATGTATCCTCTCTTAATGTAAAACAGAACATTCTGAGTTGGAAGGAACCCACAAGGATCATTGAGTCCAATTCTTACGTGAGTGGCCCATATGTGGATCAACTCCGTGACCTTGACATTATTGCAACAAGCCCTACTAAAAAGTCTGTCCCCATCTTTCTTGTACACTCCCTTTAAGTACTGAAAAGCTGCAAGAAAGTCTCCCCAGAGCCTTCTCTTCTCCAAGCTGAACAAAGCCAGCTCCCTCAGCCTTTCCACAGAGGAGAGGTGTACAAGCCCTACAATTATCTTTGTGGCCTTCTCTGGACTTGCTCCAATATGTCCATGTCTTTCCTGTGTTGAGGACCCCAGAACTGAATGCAGTGCTCCAGGTGAAGTCTCAAGGGTGGAGTAGAGGGGCAGAATCACCTCCCTTGACCTGCTAGACAAGTTGCTTTTGATGCAGCCGAAGATACAATTGGCTTTTGAGGTTGCAAACGCACATTGCTGGGTCATGTCCAGCTTTTCATCCACCAGTACCCCCAGGTCCTTCCTGATAGGGCTGCTCTCAAGAATTTCTTCTCCCAGTCTGTACTCATGTTTGGGATTGTCGCAACCCAGGTGCAGTACTTTGCACTTGGCCTTGTTGAACGTCATGAGGCCCAGGTCCCACTGGATGGCATCCTGTCCTTCAGGTGTGTCAACCACACCACTCAGCTTGGTGTGATCTGCAGATTTGCTGAGGGTGCACTCGATCCCTTCAGCTATGTCATTTATAAACAGTAATAATAAACAGTACTCATCACAGTATGGACGCCTGAGGGACACGACTTGTCAGATGTACATCAGGACTCAAGCCATTGACCACTACACTCTAGATGAGATTGTCCAACTGATTCCTCATCCACTGAACAGTGCAGCCATTGAATCTATCTCTTTCCAATTTAGAGAAAAGAGTGTTGTGGGACACTTTGTCAAAGGCTTTACAGAAGTCCAGCCAGATGACATCCATAGCCTTTCCCTTGTTCACTGATGGAGCCACTCCACCATAGAAGGCCACTAGGTTGGTCAGGCAGGACTTCCCCTTGGTAAAGCTGTGATGGCTGTCCCAAATCACCTCCCTATCCTCCATGTGCCTTAGCACAGTTTCAAGGAGGATGTTCCATGATCTTCCCAGGCAGAGGTGAGGCTGAAGGTTGGAAGTTCCTGGGGTACTCCCTTCTACTCTTTTTAATATTCACTGCAATGTTTCCTTTTTCTTGTCTGTATAGAGTGATGTAGCTGCCCACTATTGTACAGGCATAGTTAAAAATACAGATTTTTGGAATATTAGTCCACTAAAGGCCAGTTAGTCTCTTGCTAGTTACTGAAAGGTCACATTGATGGCAATACAAAAGAAGCATAGAATTGGAACACAAGGTTCCAGCACACTGTCTTTTTGGATATTCCTGGCAGCGACAAGTATAGAAAACAGGAGGTTAGGTCATTCAAAAGTTGCTTGAATTTCATGAACTTCACTGCACTGCAAGAGACTCCATTGTACATAGGGAAAATCTCATTCCTAAATGCTATCAGTTTGGGGGGTGGTTTACACTTAATATTGATAGATATCAGCATGAAGGCAGACTGCACAAATTTGATTTGAATGATAGAATTGAATTACTGTAACTGTGGAAACTGGAGTTTCCACCTGTTGGATTTTGTTGCTGGATTATGAAATTTTTTCAACAATAATATCAAAGAGCCTTTTACTATATCCTTTGCCTTCTCCTTCCTAACACACATTAATAGTGCTGACAGTTGTCAGCATACCAATCGTCCTCAGTGCTGGCAGGCGAGAGGAAGAACAGAGAAATGTGTTTATTTCACTGAAATAAAAACTTGTGATGATCATAACTTTAATGCCTCTGAACTGTAAGTCGTTCTCTCTGAAATGTCAAACAATGTAAGCTGAACAGCAAGACAAACAACTTGGTCACAGACAAAGGCTATTTCTCCTTTGTAATAAAGCACACACACAAACGCGCGCACACACAAACGCGCGCACACACTCACAGGCACACACTCACAGACACGCCCACACCAAACTGAGCTACGTACCTTGCTATTATAATTACAGCTTCCCAACTGATTCTTTTTCTCACAGGATTTCTTTTTCACAACAAAAAATTTTGAGCAAAATAGACATTTTCCAGCAAATACTGGAGGCAAATGAAATCTGGAAAACATTCCATTTCTATTTTTATAAATGAGTAATAAAAAACCATCTTATATTGACAAACAAATTTTCATTGTTGATTTTTCAATGATGAAAATGTTTTCTTACAGCTGTATGTTGAAAATTATGACAATAAAATTAGATTTCAGGAACATGCAGGCACTCTTGCACTAAGAAGTTAGTGCATAATTAAGTTCCATCAGGTATATTGATGGCTTCATGTTTTTAAAGATCTTAGGAAGGCCCCATATTTGACATCATGGCTATGTGTAAATTTTACAGTTGTATATTAGAACAATTCTGATGAGAAATATTGTTCCAAATACCTCTGAAATTCCAGTTCTCTTGGCTACACTTTATTATGTAAAACTCTGATTATATTTTATGGACAAAGTGAGTGCAACTTTTCTTATTTTAGCCATGAGTTATAATTTCTACATTGTTCTGACAGACCAGAGAAATTATTAATACAAATTAAGGTTAGAATTTATCTGTACCAATTTGCCAAAGAGATAGTATAGTGATCTCTCCTCCTTGCTGTTTGTGGCATTTCAAATCTCTCACCATTCTTAGCAAAGGGTGAAATATTGGTATTGCTACATTATGCATTACTGAAATCAGCCACCTATATATATATTTTCACGGAGTTTGAATGCCAGAAGTGACCACCTACACTGATCTATATGTCAGAGCCTAGTGATTGTTTTTGATAAAAGAATATTCTCCAGAAAGCAACTCACCACTTTTCAGCGTTTTTTCAGTAGTCAGTATTAAAACCTGTGCTGTCTGTACAATGTAAACTTTGTCTTCCATTTCCAGTGAGTATTTTTGATCCCTACTAAGACTGTTCTTGGTGGGCAGGTGTTCTGCTCTTTAGAGGTAAACATATTATGAATCAAACTTTTGGATAAGCTAAGCATATTTATTTTTCTAAGTTGGACTTTGCTACTTCCTATGTTTCTACTATAATTATTGTGCTTCTGTTTTTGCAGTGTCTTAGCATATTTTTTTATGCTGGGCATCAGGACTGTACAGTAGTTTGTATATCTTTCATGTTGCAATTACTAGATCAAAACCCCCACATGCTCCTATACACTAAATAACTTGTATTTATATGGTCAGTTCCAGTCAATCTTCAAGACAATTTTAAAGAGAGCAGCACAGGAGCTTCTTTTTTTCTTCCCCTTGTGAAAGCTATTTAAGTTAAGCAACAGTTCTGAAATGGGAAATTACATGGTCATACATATGTCCACCCTGCATATGCCCACAGAGTGAACTGCACAGTCTGTTACCCCAGGCAAAGCAAATTGACAGCTTGTCTGGGGAGATTTCATTTGCCTCCTGCTGGCTTGGCAGTGCCACCTCATATCTGCCTGTAAGTGAGCGTGTAGATGTGTGCTGAACATATCCTGGAACCCATGCAGGCTCCAATCACTTGTCTGTGATACCAACAGAGGTATTAGTAGTCAGAAGTTCAGTAGAGTACTGTAGGGATCATATCCAGAGTGACACAGGCGAGTATTAGAACATACCTTACACAACTGAACCTTAGAAGTCAATAGATACAAATCTCACCAGTCACATGCTGGTAAACTTGGCTCTGTAGGTGCAAATAGGAATGTGTGCCAGAGGCTGTACTGTTTTAAAATATGCATAGATTACAGGTTGTTTATTGTTGCTCTCAAATTTTAATATGACCTAAATGGTATTTGGTGGGGTTATCACTTTAATCACTACTGTTATGATATTCAGACATACAAAAGATTTCATTTTTTCCAAGATTTAACTTGGAATTTAATTTTTTTTTGTTGTATCTCATCAGTATAATCCCTTTATAATATTTTTTTCTCCCAGAAGAAATCAGCCATGGATACATTATAATCTGTTTTTAAAGTTCTTCTCAAGAAAATGCTGCAATCTATAATTTGATCATGTGTCTGAGATATTGTATTTTGAATTCAGGAACTTTTATGTAAAAAAAAAATGCAGTGTTTCAGTCCATTAGTTGCTCACTTTAGTTTGACCCAGCTTTAACTGGATTGAACATTGTGCTAATGAGATAGATTGGAAATAGCCTTCAGTAGAAGGGAATGATTTGATCATCTCCACTAATTTGCTATAGGACAATGACCACATTAAGGAGATGCATTTTTTCTGGCCTAGAAAAGGCTTCAGGCTATGTACTAACAGGAAAATAAAAAAAGGAACTGGCTCCTATGCTTATTTGGTATCCCTTATCCAAATATGTTTCCAACACACAGAGAGAATTCTTTACAACTACAAAGAATACTTCAGGTGCTGATTTACATTACATATCTAGCTCGCAACTTTCTTTCACTTGTCCAGCCTGTTGCTCTCATTATAGCAGAACCTGCAGCTTAGGCTTCATTTCAAACTACTTTTTGTAGAACTGAGTTTCAAATCTTCCCTCTAATCATCTGAAGAGTCTACCCTCTCTGGCTCTATGGTATTCAACAAGAATTCTGCCTTGCTGGAAGGATGGATCAAATACATCCTTTTTTTCCCTTTTCACCAGCAGCTAGATGAGAATTAAATGGCCCTGATTAAAATGCCAGTAGTTCTTGATCAGTAATGAAGTTGCGCCACCAACAAAAATATCCAGCAATAGGAGAAAAATCTAGCATGGACAATATTCATCTATAACAAGAGAATTCCCAGCAGGTTTCTAGGGCAGCTTCCCAAAGCAGGCATCCAGCAGTGCATTCCCGTGCAGTGAAGGCTTTTAGGAAGCTCCTTCCCAGACAGATTTCACCAGCAACCTAGGCACAGGGGTCCCTCAAAGAAACTACTTCTTTGGAGGTCAGGAAGGAAGGATAAGAAAGGGTGAGGCATAGTTGTCCTGAATTTCTATCTAGTGTATTTAAAGATGTCACTTGAAAGAATGCTGAAAAATTATCCTGTATGTTAAAACATACAAGATTTCTGGTGGGAGTTGTTCACAGCCCAGGACATTATATTCAATAGAACCTGGCATGGGGTTGGAAGGAGACTAAGATGCTGTGAATAGGGTATTTCAAAATCTCTATTGTTAACTAGTCTGTATTTGAACATCAATTTGATCATTCTAAATTACATTTTCTGTGTGTGAATGATGAAGTGGCTTTTAGGTCAAGCTAATCAGAACAGTTAAAACATCCTTCTTGCTGTCCTACAGAGTCTCATTAACCCACACAGAAGAGGAAACCTGCCACTTCTCACTGTGTTTCATTTAATTTCTGCTCAAGTAACCAGCCTATTTCCACTTGTCTAAGTTGTCACAATAAAAAAATCTGAGCCTGAAACATTAGATTTATAAATATTTGATGTGACATGCTTTTCGTTTTTTGGTGTTTTTTTTTTTTAAGTACACAAAGCTGTGTCACAAAGAAGTCCCGTCTCATCTCCAGAACTAAATATAGGAGGAGTCAGAATACCACCATTTACCAAAATTTTGGACCTCGACATCACCTTGTGCCTAAGCTGGGTCTCACAATGGGCAGGCAGTGTGGAATGTTGATGTTCTGTTCATTAGCAGCTGAAATTTGTACTTTCACTGACAAACCTGGCTTCTAAAAGAGAAAGACTCTGTATTTCATTAAGCAGTTGGAGCATTTAGAGAACTAATCTTTACTAATTACAACTACTTAAATGTTAGTTCTCTAAATCAAGTTTCTCACCCACAGAGACACAAAAGCTGACCTTACAGGCTGACCTTACAGACTTTAAATCAAAATTTGTCCATTCTTGAGATAGATGGGACAATGACCTTCACTGAGAGCTTTGTTCCCTCCATATCTATAAGCACAACCTAGCAAATGGCTCGTAATGCATGCTTTACTTCCAGAAGGCTAAAATAGATGAGACAAATCCCACCTTTACTGACCTAGTGCCTAGCTGGGCCCCTCTCCTCCTTATCAGATACCCTGAGTTGCTTATTCAAAAGACATTTCACTGCCTTTCACTCTGTTACTGGCAACTCTCAGCTTCAGAGTAATAACTGGACCCATCAAAAATGGTTATCTGTGATATCACTTTAGCTTCTTGTCTCCTCTCATTTCAATATTAAAGCAAGCTGCTCTTTTTTTCAGCCTGTGTTCACAGACTCCAAAAGCATATCTACAAGTTTGACTAGAGTTGAAGGGATTATTCTAAGCATGCATGTTTGCTGCTTGGAAGGGGATTGTTTTGGTTCCATTCATCAGAATAATAGTGAGATGATCCAAATGTGCTCACTGGGGGTGCCTATAATACCTTTATGCATATGCATTTTTATAGTCATACTCTGACCGTTTATGTCAGGTCTGAATCATCTTGCACCCACCAGTTAAGTTATTGTAGGAACGCCTTCTCATTTGATAATTTTTTTCTGTATTATCAACTTAAACCTTTAAAGGAAACTATCTCCTGTCATCTTCTTGTAAATGCATAGTGATATATAAACCACAGCATATTTGAGGTTTGTAAACTTTCATAGTTATTCGGTATTTTTGTCAAAGTACATGAATCTACTGACCATTTTGAACCAAATGAGCTTTCTGTTGTGGCTAATTTCAGTTTACTGTTTCTCAACAGTTTTACTCAAGTTGGATTGTCATATTAAAATTCTGCTAATTTTCTTTTCTTTTTTTGTAATAAATTAATAGAATAATATATTAGGAATAGAAAACATTCCTGGAGCTAAAGCAAATAAATTATTTTTATTTTAATACTGTCATATATCAAAGTTCTCTTCCCTATTTCTCCTATATGTTTCCCCACTTGTGATACAAGACAGGATGATAGATACACAGGAACAAGTGATTCTTCTCCATGGTCTCATGGGAGTTCCTCTGTGAATGGTTCAAAATTATCACAAGAAGGTAAATGGTGCAAAGCAGAGTAAGGCTGGACAGTCTGGAGGGGTCTCTAGAATCTCCCCTCTTTATGCATAAGAGACAGCTGTGCTGTTTGTCTTTCTGAGGTGTGATTAGTGGGTTCCTGGAGTGGGTACACCGCAGTTCCAAAGGCAGCTGTGCTGCCGTAGACATGTTTTCGTGCCACCTTCTCTTTGGAAAGGCATGAGAAATTTAGACACAGCCGGGAGCACAGACTCCTCTACAGTGAGGGCAAATGCCTGCACTCTCAGCGTCTTCTTCAGCAAAAGGATACTGTAGACTGGTATGCATGGTTGGATTAAGGCCCAGTGTTAGATGGCAGTTTAGTATAAATTATTTTAACCTTCGTCAAGAAGCAGCAGTTAGACCTCTATAATCATCTAGCCCCTTCCTCCTGCTGGCACACAGCTGTTCTCTATGCAGTGCCATCCAGACACACGTTCAGTGTCTGGCTGAACAGCAAACCCTGGGGAACACTTACACAGACTTTGAGTGTTGATTTTTGTCCAGAAGAGACTCTTCTAAAATAGGTGAAAATTAATGAAGACTAAAATGTCATACTGGAGTGGGAACACCTCCTGGTTCTGTCACAGTTGTACACGGTGAGGTCCCAAATAGGCTTGTCCATTCCTGTGTGTTTGAGAAGATGGGTAGGGGTCTAAGAGGCAAGGGTAACCTCAGAGTGAGGCCAGAAGAAGGTATTTAATATTCCTGCAGTCTCTCTAGCAATATATCTTGAGTCCTGAGACTATTTTAATGTAAACTGAAAACAATGTGCTTAATAAAAAAACCTTTTATTTTCATAAAATATATTTCTGTGATGAATAGGATCCCTTTTATTGGTTTGTTCATGTGGGTTTTTTTCCTAGTTTATTTTCCTAGCAAAAAATCCAGCTAAGTGGAGGTTGCTTCTCTGCCTCATCCTGGCTTCTGCTGCTTTCTGATTTGGGGAATGGTAGAGCCTGGGGTGAGACGCTGTGACCCTTACAGTGATAAACTCTTAAGGCTGGAAAAGACCTTTAAGATCATCAAGTCCAGCTGTTAACCCAGTACCACCATGTTATCACTGAGCCCTGTCCTCAACTGCCACATGCACATGTTTTAGAAACACACTTCCAAAGATGTGATTCCACCACTTCCCTGGGCAGTCTGTTCCAATACTTGAACATACTTTCAGTGAAGAAATGTTTCCTAATATCTAATCTAAACCTCTCCTGGTGCAACATTTCCTCTTGTCCTCTCCTGAATGACCCCCCATCTTGCTACAACTTCCTTTCAGGTAGGTGTAGAGAGCGATAAAGTCTCACATGCACCAGATTCTCACACTGCACCAAACTTTCACAGAATGCACTCTGGGCTTGTCTCAGATCTCCATGTTGTGTTTGGATAATTACGAACATTATTAAAAAACTCGAGAATTATTTTTACAAATATGTTTCACAAGTCTGTGTGATAGAAAAATATTTAGGCCTCTAGAAGGAGAGTAAATTGAAAGAAATAAGTAGGATGTCTTCATGTGCCAAACCTTCATCCTCATAACTAAAAACAGGTCTAATGTGTGAGAGTTAAAGGAACTGAATTTGCCCTTCTGCAAAGGCTAGCTTAATGTTCATGCATTATTTAAGTCATACTTACACTATTTTAAGGTTTTAGGTAAGACTTAAATGACTTAGGAACTTTAAGTAAATTTGTCCCCTTAGAGGAGCAATCTATATGCAAAGAGTAAATCAGAGATACATTAATTTCTTTGCTACTACACAACTTCAGTAAAAACCAGGGGGGTTTATGATTTGAACCATCTAGAAAGCAATGCAAAAAGCCCTGTACATCATTAAGATGCCATCTCTGCTCCTAAGGATGAAGGTAATGCTCTGTGACATTAATGTATCCTTGCACCATCTGCTTTTTCAGTCAATAACACTCAAAGCTGTTCCTTTCAGAATTCATTCATTTTAAATGTTTAAATTTTCTGTGGAATGTATATAGATCATAGAATCCTTTTTATATATGTTTTCATTTATATTGCCTTTATATGTTTTTAAATCAGAAAGGACAAAACTGTATTTTACCAAGGGAGAACTTATTCTGCAAAGTTCTTTAAATAAGCTTTTCTGTGTTATAAGCTGTTGCTGATACAGAGAGACACAAATCTTTTAGGAGGAATGTATATTATGCAGTAAGTTTTTCTGTACATTTGAAAGATCTGAAAGAGAGAAATGAAGTGCTCAATGTTTCTTTTTCAATAAATCTCATAATGAAGTAAAAACTCAGGATGGGCTGACAAACATAATCAAGAGTTTCATGGTTTTTAGATCTGAGAAGTTGACGTGTAAACTGTAACCTAGCACTGAATAGAGCTCTTCAAACACAACTGTGGGTGTCAGCTCAAATCACATCCCAAGTGATCTGGGGAAAGAGGAGGAGCACTAAAGAGTTATTCAGGGATATGTTAACTTCTCAGTTGCAAAACTTGAATGTCCTCATATCGAATCTTACCTGCCAATTCTTACCCACCAACTCGTTATGTATGTAGCAACATAACCTGTAGTACCAGGGGCCATAAGCAGTAATGTTTTATTTGTCTGCCCCTGCCTGAGGACAGGTATGGTCTTTTCTCACAAATCTGAATCTATTTCCTTAGCAAAGCCTTTGTCACTGTCAGTTTATGTTACTGGAATTTCCTCCACTTGCCAATAGAAACACTGAAACCAGTGAAGCCATGAAAGAACTCGGTAGTACTCCACAAGGGAAATCTTATGCTAGCAGTCTATTAATACATATATGGCGAAAATTATCTTTTGTAGATACTTCCTGTATTTTGCCCAGGCATTTATAAATCTGTATTTTTAAATATTAATTATTTATTAATAAAGGTAAGTGTGCCAGAGGAACAGTGAGCCTAAGGAAGTCTTCTGTGCACAAATTTTAATGTATGAAAGGGAATGCGTTTGCATGGAAAAAATTGAAAGAGACACCAGAGGAGTTACTGTGTAATGTGAACAGACAGAGCAAAAGGGCTACATGACAATCCAGAGAGAGAAAGAGAACTGTCAGATAAAATATAAAGGTGGAGCAATCACAGCTCTTGGGGCTGTGTTTAACTCCATTGGTGCCATGCCAGGGTGAGTTCTAGGATTAATTATACCGTTTGCATTAATCTTCCTGTATGTACCAAATCACTACAACCTTGATAATTGTTATTAGAAGCAGACCTCCTCTCTGACTTTTCTAACATATGAAATATAGTTACACACGAGCAAAGGATGAGAGCAGAGAAAGGACAGGGAAAACTCGAGAATATGCATTTTGCCAGTTTCTTCAGAAGACAGATTAAGAATTAATGGGAAAGGACTCAGAAATTGCACTCCATTTCTGCACTGGCCAGTACTCACAAGCTATATTCAAAGGTCTTGTTGAGATACACCCATGCAGAGAGCAAGTTAATAAAAAATAGATCCTCAGTTTCTTGTTCTTGTGTGTAGCTGCTGTTCTGGAGCATCTTTATCAAACTGTGATGTGAACTGGCAAGTGGGCTGCCGAGAGTGAGATGAAAGAGTGTGACAGACTCTAGAGTATGGTAATAGTATTCTAATCCCAGCCACACTTACACTGTTATTTTATTTATTATTTGTTACATACCTGGGGTATGTTTGACACATTGGAAGACAAAAGGAAATATACTTCTCTTGTGCCTTAATGCATTTTGCAGTGAAACACACAGTTGTATCTTTTGTAAAAACAGGGAGGCAACCTTCTATGTTTCTGGGACATAAGCCTTTCAGAAGTAGGAATTTTAGTAATTGAAGAAATTCTACCTGCAACTTCTGTGAAAATGACTGGATAAAATATTTCAATGAGATTGGTTTTTATGCAAAGCTGGAGTTTTATCTTTTTTATTTTCCCCAGTAAGACCACTTCAGATTTTTCGCACAAAGATGATTAATATGTGCTCCTTCAACATCCCCCTCACACTTGCAGAAATTTGTATCCCATGTCGACTCACTACAGAGATGTAATTGATGTCTTGGATGCGTTTCATAACTCTTTTCTCTCTGACATGTCATAACCATAATAAAACCTGTGAAATCCTTATTTTCATATCGTAGCAAGGCCTTTCTTGAAGGAAACTGGGAGTTTTATTTATTGGCTACTATTCTTACTAATTAATTAAGGTGGGCCTTAGATAGATCAGATTCTAAAATAAGGCCATTTTATGATGCTAATTCTGCTAATGGTACTTAGAAAGGGAACACCATGTCTTCAGGGAGTTGTGTGCCTTGAATTACAGCATTTTACAGTTCTCTGTTTTATTGTCCCTCAAAAGCTGCAATTTTCCTGTGTATTTGCTAATAGACCTTTAAACTAATGCAGAAACAGGCCTCTGGTAAATTACACCTTTCTCAAATGATTATCTGACTGGAATCATTCCGAAGGCCTGAAATAGCCCCATGCATGACACACACATTCTCTGTCAATAGACAAATCGAATTCAGACTTTCTTATAGAATTGTAGCTGGGGGATAGCATGTATAACCTAGTCCATTTAAATTACCAATATGTATTTGTAACTTCATATGTGTGTTATTTAATATCTTTTTATTCCCAGCAGTTGGCCTGTCATATAAATATATAGGGACAACTGCTACATGCATAATAAAAATTGGCTGAAGTCAAGGTCCAGGGTAATAAGTGACATATACTAATGGAATCATTTTGTTCTCTTCAACCACTGGGATTTTTTTTTCAGCTTTCAGGATAGAAAAAGCCTCTTCCTTTAGATTCTCCTGACAGATCAAGAAAATTGTTGTATTTATTGTGAATAGTAAAGATTTCTATAAAACAACCTGGCTGTTAAGGCAATGAAGACAGTTTGCTGTCATGCTGACCAAAGCCTTAGGTAAGTGCTGCTCAGGTCAGACCTGTGAGGATTTCCTAAGATGTAACTTAATTACTATACTGTTCCAGGAAACATAGTTTTTTTACTATTCTTAATAAACAAACACAACAGCACAGAGGTATAATTTGATGGATGTTTCCTAATCAAATTTATATGAAGAGTCCATATATTGACTGACTGGTTCAAAAGTGAGTCATGAAGAAAATTTGTTCAAGAACTCTTAATTTCTAGTTCTCTAGAAATTTTATGCCAATGATATTTTTTAAAGGCAAATATAAATTCATTCCTCAGTGTCTTACTCAGAGGCAGACAGGTAAATATTACATATTTATATTAAAGCCTCAACTGAGAATATAGTTACATTTCCCAATCCTGTTATAACATGCTAATAGTTGGGATCTTTCAAAGAAACTTAATTAAATAGTTCCCTAGGTGCACTAAGTTAAGCATTAAAACAACTACCGTGACATAAATCATTTAACAACCTTTATAAATGCATTTTTGCTCTGCATTTTCACGTGTCTGCATCTTGCTTGTACTTAGAATCATCCAATTAAGGTCCAGGAAATTCAGAGCACAGTCGTGCATTTTGGTTTCAGAACATACAGATGGCTGAACTTGGAGATTCAATGAGGACTGAATGGCAGTTTCCTTATTATCCCTGGTTTCAGCTGTGGAGGGCAGGTAAATGCTAGCAGGAAAAGCAGGATGGGAGTTTCAGGGTGCTCGTGCACAACAAAACTCAGGTCAAACAATACACTTGCACACCTTTAACACACAAATTCTATTTGATCCTTTCATTATTGTGGTGGCTGATACTAATTATGTCTTGATACTATTTCATCCTTGGCATGCATGGCACTTCATCCACAACATAATGCAACTCTTCTTCTGTATTTAGAGAACAGATAGGACTGATTCCATCCTTGGCCAGGAAGGTGATGATGCATGAAATGGTGTCCTCTACTGCAGGAGTTGAGACTGGGCTGCCCTGGCAGAAAGGTGACCTGGGGTGGGAAAGCTCCCTCTCTTTAAATGAAGGTATTAAGCTGCAGCTTTTCTGCTCAGGTTTGGTTGCTGGATGATATCCAGGACTTCTACTTCATCAGGGCACAAATGTTAAATTCTTTCCTTTTGGAAGGGATATACTGTAAAAGGTTTTTCTTGAAAATTCTTTTTCATTGTCCTTCAATTCCTCGCTTGTGATGTTTTCAGTAACAAAGCCTGGTCTAAAAGTAATATTTTACCTCTTACTAGGAATATGATTTATCTTAAGAAGTAAAAAGGTTGAAAAACCTGGTGCCTTGAGGGGCAGCAGGGTCTGATGCAGAGTTCTGTGATAGTTATTGATACTGTTGCTCCATAAAGATGATGGAAACACTTCAAATGCAGCACACACTGTTCTTTGATGGAAACATTTCTGTACTCAATTCACTCTTTAAAACACCTGAACAGTATCAAGAAGCTCAACTCTGACTTTAAATAACCCACTGGGTGTCTAAGGAGGCTGGTAGCCCTGATTTTCTGATGAGTAACTTAACTTCGTTTCTGTGACCACAGTATAATTACATAGCTCATTACACCAGAGTATAGGACCTCTTCCAATTAATTTAGTTAGATGTTAATGAAAGCTATGTTTCAATACTGTTGGCCACTTGCCATTGCATGGAGAAATGTAATATATAATGCAGCACTTTACAACATAACCAATGGGCACTTCTCCTGTCCCATAATGTTCAGTTTCATTTCGAGAAACACAGACTTGGGCAGGTGAACAGTCACATGTATAATAAAACTAGAGTTGCTTTTTGAACATTAATAAAATTAAATGTAATATTTATCTGGCTTTTGTACCTCTAAGAGTGTTGCAGGAATGATGAGTAGGCATTTTTAATCTCATTCCACAAACTGGAAGAAAGAGAGAGAGTTACTGGCATAAGCGTAAGTTAGAAAAGTATCTCTCTGTCAAACTCTCTTCAATTTGCCTAAGTCTCTTCCTGCTTTGCGCAAATTCATAGCTTTGGAAAGACAGGTTCGAGTCTGTGAAATAAATTTAAGAAGTTCATCTAGGATTGGGTTTGTGCCTTTTAGGGGAGGCGTTTAAAGAAAAGAATGATATTGATAATCCACTATTAGTATAGACATTGGCATGAAACAGCTGACAAGTGTTCTGAGATTTTACAGCTATAAAATTTCATGCCTTCTTGTTATATACCCTTCTAGATTTTCACAAGTTATGCTTATGTTGTGTCAGATCATTCTTCTGCTGTATTTTTTTTAACTTTCAGGCTTTTAGAGTCCCAGTAATAAGATTATTTGCCTGATTTAACAGAATTTCTTTTCTGAGTTTGGTTACTCATGATCTGGACCACCTTCCTGACAACCATAAAGACAGTGTTCTTCTCTTTAACTTGCTTGTTACTATGTGCCTTGCACAAAGCAAATTATAATTAAATTATACCTGCAGGAATGGATTTGTAGGTGGAATTCCCTGGCTCATAATAGAAGCCATATGTCCTGGGTTTATGTGTAGGACTAAATTTAGGTTTTAGTTTGTAGAGCAGGCCTCGAATTTTCAGCTGACTCAAGCTGGATCAGGCCAGCTGACACTGACTTCTACGGGCCAGTGGTATTCCGGACCACATTCTGACGTCATCTCAGTATAAACACAGTGTAGGGAGGTGCTTAGCTCAGTGTCCATCATGGCCAAAGTGGAGACAGGACACGCTGCAGCTGTTCTGCTGTGCTGGGCCTTGCTGCTGCCACCGTTACATCGCATTTTGTTTTAGTTCAGGGAAGTAAACATTTTATTGTTAGTCTCTCCCTTTTCCTTGCTAAGTGTTTCTCGGGAAGGGTCTGTGGGGTGATTTTGTAGCCGGAATAGTGAAATTTGTGTTTGGAGGGATTCTGTTTTTTCTTGGGTAGAGAGGTTGAAGGAATTCCTTGTTATATGTAACTTGTGTGAGTGTGTGTTATATTGTAGTCTACTTTTAATTTTCCCTTTTTCATGTAAATATATATCCCAGTTTCAGTTTCAAGCTTAAGTTTTTTCTCCCTTTCTCGGATGGGGAGGAGGGGGAGAAGGGAGGTTTTGTAACTTTGGTTTATGCTTGGCAATTTGCCAAAATATTCAAACCAAAACATCATATGAGTCCATTTAGCTGAGAAAGAATATTTTGGGAGGTGTATGCTATGACTATGCAATACAATGACTCGATGATTTGCTGTGGATGGAGGCAGATCACGTGCCACAAATGCTTGTGATCCCAGCCATGTTATTTAGTAGCTTTCTTGCTGCTCTCAAAAGACAGAGGCAAAGACCAAATTTCATCTCTGGTTCTTCATAGAGATTTTGATGCAACAAAATTGAGCAGAATGCATTTCCTCTGACAGTGCACTCAAAAAGTAAACTATTACTTTGAAAAATAGCTTTTTTAGAAAAACATATTTTGGAAAAGAACTGTTCTGGTCAGCTTTCCTGTAGAGGCACGTACATCTGATGAGGCTATTGCCATAATATTCTGGCTTTGATAGGAAACAATTTCCTTGCTGCCAATCAAGCAATATTTTGCAGAAAAGCTTGCATATATTTTTCTATAGCAGGTGATGTGGAATGGGAACCTTTTAAAAAAATTACCTTTAATCCTGACATTTTCTGAGCAAACATGAATGCAGTGAATATCAGCTTTGATCATGACACTGAAGAACAAGAGAAACATACTAGTCTACATATGGATTGGCGACTGCATGACGATTTGTTACTAGATGAATTACAGTTTTATAATGAACAAAATATATTTTTCATTTTCTGAACCATGCTTGAAAGTTTTTAGAGGAAAATTTATCCCCATATCAAGGAGCAGACAAAACAGAAGATCCTATCACATGAAGTGAGGCATAACTCCATTATGTTAGACATCTAAAATTTTTGCTCTATCTGACATAGTGAAGAAAAGGATTCAACTTTTCTGATTGACCTTTTCCCCACTGAAGTTGTAAGACTTTTTTAAGTATAAAAGGAAAATTTGATGGAATTCATGGAAAGCAGCCAACCTATTATTTAATATTCCACATGACTAGATAGTATTGTTGATGGATATGAAATTTGTTGAAATACAGCAGGAAAATGATGCATATTTTTCCACTTATAGATGCAATTCACTGAGTAAATTATTTTATTATTTTTCTCTCAGGTGGAAGAACAAATAGAAATTAAGAGACACAGCATGAGGTACATTTCTGTAATAAAGTTGTATTTCTCTTTTCTAGATTTTGAAAATTATTCACTGATGTAATTTTTTAAAAATGTTTAAAAACTATGTTGGGAAACTACTGTAAAACAAGGGGGCATACTGATGCATTCAAAATAGCATCTTCAAAATAGAAATATGATAAATAATGTTTCTAAAACATAACCATGGAATACCTTAGAGGTTTCTGAAATCAGTTTGCAAATAAAGAAATAAATCTTATCATTTTGTAAGAAAGAATTTACAGCATCCTCCACCTAGATATAGAGAATGAAGAATATTCTCTGCATTGGAATATACAGAATATATTCTATATAAAGAATTTTGGACATAACAAGTATGAGGAAAACCTCTGAGTTTCAAATGAATACAAAACTAGTTTCCTTGTCTATGTTTAGGAATGGCCAGTTTTTGTTGAACATTTGATTGAGAGGTGCTTACTCTATTTTTCTCTGCAACTTAAGCTATTGTTGTCTGCTCTTTAGCCCTTCTGATATTTTTATTAAAATACAAAAAAATTACATTAATATGACCACATAGTTCTAACTGGTCTTTGTTATTTCTACTCTGTGCTGATTTCCCTGAATCTAAGTTAGCAATCTCATCTGCCTATTTGGTTGTCAAGATGTGAGAGCATTTCTAAGGCACTTTTTATGGCACATTTTTCTGTTATTTGCAGTAGCAGAGTTTATGGCTATTGCCTTACAAGTTATGCTGCAGTGACACACAGCTTTATAAGGGCATCGAGTCCCTGCCGACTTGCAAAGCCTGACGAATATTTTCATACTGACTTGGCAAATGAGTCACAACCTTTGTGAATTGCCGGAGAGCAAAAAGCAATTCAAGGGAACAGTCATTTAGAGAATTCATCTTTTCAGACTCCTGTGCTCTGTCCACTAGGTAACGAGGGTCTTTTTGTAATCACAGTAAAATGCCTATTTCTGAAAGTGAGGAATGATCAGTCTGTACATGCTGTGTTCATATGGTCTTACTTAAACATAAGCTATTGACCAGTGGTAGAGACAGAATAACTAACTGAACTAACTGGATTTCTGATCTGACATAGTTCATCAATTTTTATATTTAGGCAAGAGACCTTATATCTCTTCTCAGGTAGCTGGAGGTAAAATATTATTTCATTAATATGATTAATATGCATTCATCAGATATATGGAGGACCTGAACTTTGCCCAGTTCAAAGGAAGCCTGGCAAGACCTTGTTGAGCTGTATGAACAACCACCTCAGACATCCCTAACAAATGTCTTTGTGAAAGGCAGGGTAGGAGAGTAAGGGACCATGAGGGAGGAGCTCACTATTACTTTTGAAACTTCTAAGAACAAACTACAAGAGATCTCTCAGTTTCAGTCTTGCATCTCTTCTGTCATCCTCTGGACTTACACAAGTGTAATTTATATGAGACTGGAAATGTGGAAACAATTTGGCCAGTGATGCATAAGGAACAGAAATCAGTTCTCCCTCCTCTCATCTTCTTCTGTCAAGCTACAGAGTAAAGAGCAAATCATCTCTACTTCCTTTATTAAACTATGGTTCCTAGTATTCAAAGGGAAGTAATCCACAGAATAAGAAGGCACTGTTAAGACACAGGTAATTTAGAAGGTGGCAGAATGTCTTATGTAGGGCTAACAGAAATGCAAGACAACAAAGGTTTTCACAGGACCACAGAATATTCTGAGTTGGAAAGGACCTGCAAGGGCCATTTAGCCCAACCCTTAGCCCTGCATGGAATCATCCCAAGAGTCACACCAGGTGCCCATTTCTTGAACTCTGTCAGGCTTGTGCTGTGACTGCTTCGCTGGGGAGCCTGTTGCAGCTCCCAGCCACCCTCTAGGAGAAGAACCTTTCTCTCATATCTAACCTAAGCCTCCTCTGACACAGCTTCAGGCCATTCCCTCAGGTCCTGTCATTGGTAACCACAGAGAAGAGGTAAGTGTCTGCCCCTTCTTTTCCTCTCACAAGGAAGTTTAGAACTGCAATGAGGTCTCCCCTCAGTCTCCTCTTCTCCAGGCTGAACACATCAAGTGCCCTCAGCCGCTCCTCATACAGCTTCCCCTCAAGGCCCTTCCCCATCTTCATTGCCCTCCTTTGGATGCTCTCCAATAGCTTAATATTTTTCTTACACTGCGGTGCCCCAAACTGCACACAATATTCAAGGTGAGTGCAGTGCAGGTCAGAGTGGGACAATCCCCTCCCTCAATTGGCTGGTGATGCTTTGCCTGATGCACCCCAGGGAAGTTTTAATGCAGACTTTTTTCAGCTGTTCTTTTCACACAGTGCCTGTTGCAACTGTGTGTTACAAGAACATAAAATTGCTGTCATTAATAGTATAGACCTATTTTGCCTGCAGAATTAGGCTCAGCAGGATAGATAATTATTAAATTGTAGAAAACATTAAAATAAACTCTGAGTATTTAGATAGCTAATCTCGATAAGGCTTTAAAACCATGACGCAATGTTGAAGATAATGCAACACTGGAAAGTAGAGTACCTAAACTAGACTTGGCAGAAGAAATGGAAGTCTGTCTTTTAGTTATCAAACAAACAAAAACCCCAGACAGTTATAACAGAGACTGTTATAAAAATGCTGTCAGAACCACCAAAGCTGCTTTTTCCCTCGTGTTTTTTATCCTGACTGAGGCCCAGACAAAAGACTTAAAGACTTGTGGTATCCTAGACCAGTTTCACTTTGACTTTCTGTGTCTTGCAGGAAAGAAGGAGAGTGAACATCCCATTTTCCTTATATTTGATTGCAAGTCTTTAAGATTAGGAGGTATATATTTGCAGTGCTGTCAAACTGATACTATTGTACACACTCTGGTATGTGCTTACTGCCACTGTTGCTGGTGGACCCAGCATTCTGACCTATTGACCATCTGCCCTTACCCTGATGTAATGTATGGGAGAAACAAGATGCCTTGGCTTCTTTCTCTGAGCTCCCAACAACATCTATTCTCAGAAAGCCAGGATTCATGCACAGCTTGACCTTACACAGCCCATGGCAATAGTAAGATGTTTTGTGCCATGTTGTGAGAGCACCCTGGTTACTCCTTAGCAACTGACCACTTGCATTCAAAGAGGTCATTGCCACAGGAGTCGTGATGACTCGGTAAATTCCATGTGTAGGCAAAGAAATTATACTGATATCATCACCCAAGTAAACAAATATGGAATTCCACTTAACTGAGAAATAGGTTATGTATTTTTATTGGAATAAAGAATGATGGATGATTAAAGCAGATGCATCCAACAGGCAGATATATGACAATGCAGAAGACTCTGAAACAAGAGAGTAGCAAACTGTGCTTAAGTCCATGGTAATTCACTCTTTGTGAAAGACACATACTATTATTCTCAGGGTTAGAACTTACTTTCCCAAACTGAACTTATAGGCAATTTCCTCTTTGATGCCTCTGTCAATTTTTATTTCATGATTACCCAGAAAAACATGGTTGGACCATAGAAAGAAAGAGGGTAGGGAGAAAAGAGAGGGACTGAAAACTGGCCAGATTAGGAAATGTGTGGAGCAAGTTTGTTGAGTGAATATTTGTTTCACTCCAGTCT
This sequence comes from Sakesphorus luctuosus, assembly GCA_013396695.1. NCBI lineage: Eukaryota > Metazoa > Chordata > Aves > Passeriformes > Thamnophilidae > Sakesphorus > Sakesphorus luctuosus. Next base: position 64,406 of record VWZD01009265.1, read on the forward strand.
TGCTGATGTTGGCCAGGAACAGCAACACTGCTTCTCTGACAGTTCAAAAAGTGAATGTTCCCGTTGCAGCAGCCAGAGGGTTGGCTCCCAAGGAGCTCTGCTAGCAAGATGGCACCAAGGACAGGTGTTACAAACTGCCAGGTTACAAATATTGCTTTCTCAGATAATGAGAAAAAAAATGGTGAGAGATCTTCACAGATATTTCTTAACCTATATCCTCACCTTCTCCCCTTCTTCAATTACAGAAGCAAGGTTCATTTTTTCATACTGCATTGTATAGTGGGGTTTGAAATCTGCAGGTGGAAGGCATAGTGCTGTTATTATTACTTACTGTTATGAAAGACAACTCGGGAATTGCCATCAGTGAATCTGTCTGTCGGAGTTAAGTTTGAAATTTGCAGTCCTCATCTATCTGGGTAGATTTAAGGAATAATTTCTGTTATGTGTAATATACGAAGCAATAAAAGGCTACTAAGGATGATTAATAGCCAAAGTGAAGCTCAGACATTTCATCGATCTCAAAAGCCATTTATTGTAAGTATATGAAACCAAAAGAGATTATTGCTATTATACAACACACTGTAAAATCAAAAAGAAGAAAAATGCATCTTCTTGCAGATGCTGAAAAAGTATTCTACTTTTTCCCTCTCTGCAGGATTTTCCATTGGAAACACATGCTGGAGGCACAAGTGAGATCAATAACATCACAGACACAGCTTTAAATACTGATTAAATGATCAAGGACAGATACTGTTTGAGGATAAGCTGAAAAATTGTTCACAGAAGCAGCTGGTGCAGGGCAGAAGTGACCAGACTGGACAATGAGGGTTTTGTGCACAGATACACTTGAAATTTTGTGCCTGAAATTCTATGCTTGTTATATAACCTCTCTTGATTAATTGAGCCTCTGTGCCAAGTTGTTGGCTGCTGCTGAGGTGTGTCTGGCACAGCCAAGGGGAACTGGCATGCCAGACTGCTGCTAAGTTTTACTTTGTTCTGCCCCAAGCCTAGGACAGAATGAGCCATAGGAATACATTATGGCTTGGATGTTGGTTCTATAGCACCTGAAGACTCTGCTTCATACTGAACAAAATGTCTGGTAGTTTGGCTTCACACAGCTCTGAGCAATCCCACAGAGGTTCTGACTTCAAGAGGTCATTCCTGGAGGCCAAGGTCCTGTGGTCATGTCCAGACAGCCTTTTGCACAAGGTAGGAAAAAAGCCACTGGTCATGTGCCACCCTGACAATACTTACGTCTGGTGGGCCTAGAAGGCATTAGGTGCATTAGGACAAGTGAAATTTTTTATATTGAATATATAAGTGAATCTAGTTTTGTATTTTTAGTTCCCAAGTGAAAGAGGTCTTATGAGAGTATTCAGGAAGAAGTCATGATGAGAAGAGTTTTCTCCTTATCCCATGCAGTAGTAAGGACTGACCAGAATTAGGGAAGTCTAACTAGGGAAGCCTGCATGCAGATGAGCTTTTCTCTGTTTGTTTTAACCATTTTTCCTGGCTATACTCCTACAAAGAATAGGGTTTTATTTCAAGAAGTTGAATTGAAATAATTTACCTGTCCTTGTGAAGCAGAGGAAAATTGGGATGCATTGCCTCTGAGAAACAAGTAGCTGGCTCTTTCCTGCCTCTTGAAATGTGTGTTCATGCAGACAGCAAAGCATGAGACCAAAACGTGACCAAACATGAAATCAGTGAAATCCTATGCAATATTGGGTGGAGGCATTGGCACTACCTTGTACTCTTTCTGCTTTCTCCCTGTGTGCTGTAAGAGTTTCTTTATGGCATATTCTTCTACCTAACCTTGCCATACACAACCTTTCCTCTTTTTTTCCCCTTATTATAAATGAACTATCTTTACTAAGAACAAAAATTTACCAACATGATATAGATTCAGATGAATCAATAGCTCTAACAGTTTGGAAGAGAGTTTTGCCCAGTTGATTAATTTGGATTATCAAATTCTGGGGACATACACTGCAGTTCATGGATTTTATGATGCCCAAGATGGCTTTGCCTTCATCCAGGAGGTAACTGACAATGCCTAATTAATGACAAATGTTTCAAACACATACTCATTGTAGCTACTATAGACTTGGAGCTGAACTCAGCACTTTGTCTTTCTCCCTGGCTCATTAAACACTATTTTGAGCTCCAGTAACATACAGCTAATGATCATGTCTTTAAGAGTATTTGCAAATCAGTCACCGTTGCCCTGGAATTAGTTCTTTAAAAGTCTACAGTCCTGTAAAACAGACTGCATCTTAATTCCTCAGGGCTCATATCATGTGGAGTTTGGGCTCATTGGTAAGAGGAGCTCTTCTGGTAAGAGCTTCTTTCCTCCTGCTAATCTGCACATGCAACGTACAAGATTCAGTCTTATCTCTGTTTTCAGGTTGTATCTATAAGTTTTATGGCTAGATTCTGGGTATTAAATCTCTGCTTCTCCTCGAAGGAGCTTTTCCCAGTATAAAGGAGTCTCCAGTCTCACAATACATAGATATTACTAATGCATCCATCAGCAAATTATCTAGGCAGCAATTACAAAATTGAGACTCAGGTAGTACAAATGATTTTTTTTTCACTACAGTAGCTGAATTGAGAAGTTAGAAAAGAGTCTTAATTTAGGGTGACTGGAAATAGGACTGTTGGGGTTTTTTTCTCAGGATGCAAAAAGGGCACTCATCTGTGTGGCATCAGAGTTCAAACTCATAGCCTGCCTGCATCAAGGAATACTTCTTCCATCTGCCAGGAGTGCACCCTACTCACAGCATTTGCAAGCTGTCTTAGCAGAGGTCACCCTTAACAAATACCCTTTTCCATGTGGCTATCATGTGAAACGTAAAAATCTCTCTGGAACTATTTTGGAAATTAAATCTGCATTTTTAATATCTTTAGTCTGGCTCCTGCTGTGTTTCCAAACAAACAGTTTCTGATACCCTGTATGAAATTTGCATCAGTTTGTATGTAAGAAACCTCTCCTCTTCTGAGGTCAAGTGATTTTATTGGATGCTCTGGACCTTTGAAAGTTCCTCTGACTATCTTTGTTACTGATTGAAGGGCTTGGCAGAAAGATCGAGTTCAGCATTGTGATCTGAAATTGATTGGGATCAGACTCATTCTAATCAGCTCTGGCACAAAGTAACATAACACAGGGCTCTCTGCCAAGAACAGTCTGATCTCAGCTCCTGAGTGCTTCACAGTGAAGTATTGCAGCCCTTGGGCTTCCGTGGAGAGCAGTTGTTTTCCTAGAGTAACAATGGAGAACAGGTTGCTGGATTAGCAATGCTTTTATTTTAGACAGTCTGTAAGGAATATGGAGAATAGCACCTGGTATGCTCCCAGGAGATTTGTGTTGTTTTGTCTTGCACAGGTGGAATTTCTGAATGCCTTTCCAATTCAGTATCAGAAAGAAAGGACTGCAGTGACCCAAGTGTGAAACAGAGTAGCTAAATCCTCACTGGAGCCAAGTAGTCAGAGTAAATCAAAAACATTAAATTGTAAATATTGTATATTACCTCTGTTGCTAGCAGAATGTACTGTCTGTGTTCTAGCTTGTCTTTATGTTTTATTGAGAAAGATTCCCAGGAGAGCCATGGTCATGTCTCTGGGGAAAGGAACAACAAAGGTGCTTGTGGATTTTGTATCAGCTGTTGGGGACACCAAGTGATTGGTTTGGAGACATGGGGTCTTCGGGATGGGCTTTTCTTTTTTCTTTTTTCTTTTTTCTTTTTTTTTTTAAACTTCAATAAGAATTTAAACAATTCAGTTTGATTCACTGCCCCATGGATGAGAGAATACTTTGTCCTGTCAATGTTCTCCTTTCCATTATGAGCAGCTCATAATGATCTCAGATCTCTAGAGAAAAGCTTAAGGAAATAGCCAAATGACAGAAATATAAGCAATCTCAGAAATATAATACAATTCTGAATGCATATAGCTAATTTTTAAGTTTTTGTAATGTGAATTTAAGTTTTAGTTAATCGTTATGAGATGTTTCTCTGAAGGATGGCTAGTACTACCCTGCAGCTTATTTTCCAATGGGAAATTGCCACAGGCATCAAATTAGATTTTATTATGCACATTATCTTTTAAAATTATATTCTGCATTACTTTTTCTTGTGTTTTCAAATGAACACCACTAAAATGAATTAAAAGAGCAAGGGGACCAATAGGTGTTATAAAGACAATGTTGTGTTATGAAGGCAAGGCTATAATGTCAGAACTAAAGCAGTTCAGAATCAATTGCAGGATGTTTTGCAATTTTTGCATAAATTTGGTTTCTACATTTATGGCTTAGATTTCCAGTTGATATGAGACTCCTGAGTAATGTTGGAAGGGATTTGTTTTCATGATGCCTCACTTCGCCACATGAAACAAGCAAAGTGGTCTCCACCTTGCAATACAAGCTTATTGTGAGACACTGAGATAAAGAAGTCATACAACACTCCAGAGGGATACCAATAAAAAGAATCCCATTATCAGTCTCTTCATATGTGTGAATATACACACAGGTATTTCTGGATAGATATAGTCTATAACAAATATAATAGACTGATTGAATTAATGAGACAATTACTCAGAAATTCCCAAACACCAGACTCAGCCCTGGATTCAGTTTGGATCCTCTAATCCTAATTGTCCAGTGGTGAAAAGAAAGATGTGTGTTTCCTATTGGATCATTACTTGGTTATTTTCCCATTTGTATACAAATAAAAACAATTCTGGTCTTCAATCTTGCATCTCAATAAGTTATTGTCAAATAAAACTATGCCACGACTGTTTTGTTATTGATTTCAGCTGGGGCCAAATCTTTACTTCTGTTGTCTATCTCTGCATTTCAGTTAGGAGAGCAAGGTAATACCCAACTGCAACAGCACAGGATATTTAGAGAATGAGGAAGAAAGTGGAGATGCCTAAATGCAAGGCACATTATCCTAAAGTAGCTCCTGATGGGAGCTATCTATGCCTGGAGTGCCACCTAGTAGAGTTCATGTAGAAGGAATGCAGGAACTGCAATACCGATGAAAATGTATTAGATGGCTGAAAGACATCTTGAGGATAAGAATGGTGAAAAATCCTGTTACAGTCTTTCATATGAAAACAAACGAAACATTAAAAGATGCAACTAAATCAAAGTCTTTAGACACTGGACATGTGAGAAATAAAGACCAAAAAAAGGCATGTGCATAAAGAAATACATTGAGGGGATAGATAGGACTATTGAAAAGATCAACCCTCCTAAGCACCTGAGGAAATTAGGAAATTAAGGTTTATCAGTATTATAAATACAACAAAAGTGTAGTGTAGTAGAAAAGCAATCATGACTAGAACACAGATTTAAGAAAATATACTGTTAGGAAAAGATGAAAACAACGTCAAGGGCAACAGAACAGATGTATACATAGAATGGTAATCGGTAAAGAAACAGAACTGAGATTAAAAGATAAAAGACATCGTTGGGGCAAAAGTGAATGAATGTAATTAAAGGCTGGAAATTAGAAATTTCCTAACATGTAGGACCAGGTGGAGTTTGACTATTTCTATGAAAAGAATGATGAAACAAGTGACTATAATGACTGAAGACTGTGCTCAATGATTTTGAAGTTTACACTTCTACCATTCAACCCCATGAAAAGGGGTTTTCCCATACGCAAGCTGTCTATACATATAATTTTCTGATCTTCTTCATGATGCAAAGCTAATGCACCCCTATTGCCTTTGTAAGATTCTGAAGTGCCTGGAATAGAAACTAACCTACCATATCAGGCAAGCTGATTTATCCTCCCATATGAGTTCTAGCAGCAATGGGGCTGGTTTAAAAATTGCAGTATCTTTACCTTTGAATTCTTTTAGGTTTTTTGGTAGCAGCAACACAGTCTGCTTTTTATTAGAATGCTTTTTCACTGCTTCCACAATGACAGCAGCAGTTGGTAAGTGATGGTAAGTTTGTCTTTGTCTTTAAATACCTGTAACTGCTAAAGGAAGAAGTGCAGTTTCATAGACTGTGAAAGTATTAAAGCCCATGGCATGAAAGAGATCTGTGATTAACAAAACCCAAACAATTGAAAAGGATATAAGTCATACACACACAAACCCAATTCTTTACACAGAAATATTTCAGTTTCCTCTGTTTCACCCAAACTAAATTAAAATGAGAACCTTCAGGCAAATTGCCATTAAATGAAAACTCTTAAAAGCAGAATGAACAATCTAATTATACTGTTACAAATGTGTACCTTTCATCTACAAGGCTGGTACTCCAAATTATAATAGTCAATTATGATTATATAATCTATTAAAAAGAATAAGGAAAGTGCTATAATGAAAAGGATAAACCTACAAAAGAACATGAAAGACATCTCCAATGGCACAAAGTGGCATAACAGTAGTAGCATATACAATTTCCTTCCTCCTGTAGCTTGTATTTAGATTATGTTGCACAGACAGGGGTGCTGGCAGTCACTTCCCGAATTCTCATGAATATATTCTTTGTGGCAATTGCTCACTGAATTATTTTTTACAACATCACATGAATATAAAAGGCATGAGGCTCATAACTAAAGCACTAAATCACAGTTAAGAGAAGTACTTCCTTTAATTTTGAAGGTTATTAATATATTATTTTTAAAAATTTCTATGCTAACATTTCTTATTTCTTTTCAGGCTATAGAATATTATTAGTTCAAAACAATGTTTTATTTCTGCCTTCTGAGAACACCACCATTGAGAACCTGAGTTCTCTTCTATGTATTTCTATGTTTAATATGATATTCACCTGCATGTTCAACCAACCTCAGACTCAGAAGTTTAATTCCACAGTCACTCACATATCCAGCAAAATGCGTTACAAAAAAATGCCTAACAATAGTCTATAAAGACCTCCTAAGAACTTACACTTCCTTAAGCAATATTGTTGAAAGAATGGAATATAACTGCAGACAAACTGACAGCTTCATCTACATGGGAGTTTTTTTCTAATGCCGGAATGTGTGGTGTTGCATGTCCTCCAACAATTCCTGTGGCACATGACTAATTGCAAATGTTAATAAGAATGAATATTCTAGCATGAGAATTGCTACAGGAATGTGTCAAGTTGCAGTGCCTTTTCTGACAGTTGCCTCAAATGTGAGACCAATGGGAAAGNTAGCATGTGAATTTTTCTTACTCAAAAAAAAAAATACTGATCCTTTCAAAACAAGCATGTGAATTTCTGTGCAGCTTCCACTGGTTTAACTTAAACTATCTTTTTTTTTTCAGAAATATTTGTGAATGGTCAAGTGGTGATTGCAATGGAGTGCAGTTTAAGATGTATTTATGGATGAGTGAAAATATTAGGCCTGATTTAGGTACCAGAGAAATTTTCTTTTTTTTCTTTTTTACAATGCAGTTATGAGTCCAACACACAAGAGTCCAGAATCCAGGATTCTTCTATGATAGATTGTGCTGCCTGAGGAAAACATTTTGCCAAATATGCTGGTGAAATGTAGTTTAAGAAACATTTTATAATAATACTGTTACTGGAGTCATGCTGGGGTTTTTTTTCCAGGAGCACCAGGCACTCACTGTTTCTCACATTTTTGTCTTTTTTCACAACCAAAAGCCTCAGGTACCAAATTCTAAATATATATATATATATATATATACACACACACATTCTTCATATCAATTTAGTGCGAAAATGTTAGCAATAAGACAGCATATATATGAAAGATTCCAATCTACCTTGGTTTGGTTTTTTTCTCAGTAGCATGCTGTAACTGTGGAATGTATCCAAATAATGTTTAATTGGGAGAAATCTCAAAAGTGCAGGATGACTTTTATGGGGCAGTTAATCAAAGTATCTTTGTTTGCTTCACAGTATTTGTTAATGTATATTTTAATAGAGTATTAATCTCTTTCACACAGTACTACATGCAAAAAGAAAATATAAAGCTCTTGCTTTGCCTGATGTACTGTTCACAGATTAATTAATTAACATACTTCATTTTGACAAAGAATTATAGGAATACAGGAAGGCAGAATAATGAAAGTGGCACCATTATTTCCTGAGTACCTGTAGTTCTAAAATTTAATTACAGGAGAAAACAGTCTATTCTCACCATCCACCACACTGTTTACAACGAAGATGTAAGATTTTGATGTAGCTTGAGGTTAAATCAGGAGACACCTGCTCAGGAGTTACCTGTCCGTTACCAAATGCCCATTCCTACTCCCAGGCTACAGCCTGTTTACTCAAAGTAACCTGAGCTTTCCAATGGGGTTTACTTGAAATAAAATATTTGCTTATGCAGGTGGTGGTTTTGAAGGAATCCTTGATTTTGAACCTTTGATTTCAAGGGGAGTCTTAATGAAGTTACTTTTGGGGCCCTAAGCCCTGGGAGCCAGAACTAATGAACAGAAAGTTGTTGATACCGGCTTGGTTTTGTTTGTGGTTGTTATGGTTCGAGCTGCGTCAGGAGCTATGCCATGATCATGCAAATCCTTGGTCACCTGTCTAATTCTAAGTACCAGTTTGTGCAGTGAATCCAGCGGTCTGGANAAAGACCTCCTAAGAACTTACACTTCCTTAAGCAATATTGTTGAAAGAATGGAATATAACTGCAGACAAACTGACAGCTTCATCTACATGGGAGTTTTTTTCTAATGCCGGAATGTGTGGTGTTGCATGTCCTCCAACAATTCCTGTGGCACATGACTAATTGCAAATGTTAATAAGAATGAATATTCTAGCATGAGAATTGCTACAGGAATGTGTCAAGTTGCAGTGCCTTTTCTGACAGTTGCCTCAAATGTGAGACCAATGGGAAAGCAAAAGTATTGATATGAGCAGAGGGTTAGTACAGCAATTTTTCTGGAAAAAAATCTACTAAACCATATCAGTTTCAGTGACAGTTTTGTCCTGTCCATCAAGGCACTTGTTATAAGTTTAAGTTCACTATAAGTTTTTGTTTACAGAGCACTGTTGTGCTTGTTTCATTGATTTTTTACTTTGTGCATATTCTATTTTATAGAACTAGTTCTTCAGTATAGTGAGTAAGTTAACCAGAGCAATAGGGAGATAGACGTCAAATCACTTGGAAACAGTCAGTCACTTTGTCTAACAAAATACACCCAAGCCTAGATTCAAGGTCCAAATAATGCAGGGTGGGTATCTGAACCTGAGTCTGCTAACCTCGCAGTGAAAAGCCCTACCACTCACTTACTAGCACGTGAATTTTTCTTACTCAAAAAAAAAAATACTGATCCTTTCAAAACAAGCATGTGAATTTCTTTGCAGCTTCCCCTGGTTTAACTTAAACTTTCTTTTTTTTTTTTAGAAATATTTTTGAATGGTCAAGTGGTGATTGCAATGGAGTGCAGTTTAAGATGTATTTATGGATGAGTGAAAATATTAGGCCTGATTTAGGTACCAGAGAAATTTTCTTTTTTTTCTTTTTTACAATGCAGTTATGAGTCCAACACACAAGAGTCCAGAATCCAGGATTCTTCTATGATAGATTGTGCTGCCTGAGGAAAACATTTTGCCAAATATGCTGGTGAAATGTAGTTTAAGAAACATTTTATAATAATACTGTTACTGGAGTCATGCTGGGGTTTTTTTTCCAGGAGCACCAGGCACTCACTGTTTCTCACATTTTTGTCTTTTTTCACAACCAAAAGCCTCAGGTACCAAATTCTAAATATATATATATATATATATATATACACACACACATTCTTCATATCAATTTAGTGCGAAAATGTTAGCAATAAGACAGCATATATATGAAAGATTCCAATCTACCTTGGTTTGGTTTTTTTCTCAGTAGCATGCTGTAACTGTGGAATGTATCCAAATAATGTTTAATTGGGAGAAATCTCAAAAGTGCAGGATGACTTTTATGGGGCAGTTAATCAAAGTATCTTTGTTTGCTTCACAGTATTTGTTAATGTATATTTTAATAGAGTATTAATCTCTTTCACACAGTACTACATGCAAAAAGAAAATATAAAGCTCTTGCTTTGCCTGATGTACTGTTCACAGATTAATTAATTAACATACTTCATTTTGACAAAGAATTATAGGAATACAGGAAGGCAGAATAATGAAAGTGGCACCATTATTTCCTGAGTACCTGTAGTTCTAAAATTTAATTACAGGAGAAAACAGTCTATTCTCACCATCCACCACACTGTTTACAATGAAGATGTAAGATTTTGATGTAGCTTGAGGTTAAATCAGGAGACACCTGCTCAGGAGTTACCTGTCCGTTACCAAATGCCCATTCCTACTCCCAGGCTACAGCCTGTTTACTCAAAGTAACCTGAGCTTTCCAATGGGGTTTACTTGAAATAAAATATTTGCTTATGCAGGTGGTGGTTTTGAAGGAATCCTTGATTTTGAACCTTTGATTTCAAGGGGAGTCTTAATGAAGTTACTTTTGGGGCCCTAAGCCCTGGGAGCCAGAACTAATGAACAGAAAGTTGTTGATACCGGCTTGGTTTTGTTTGTGGTTGTTATGGTTCGAGCTGCGTCAGGAGCTATGCCATGATCATGCAAATCCTTGGTCACCTGTCTAATTCTAAGTACCAGTTTGTGCAGTGAATCCAGCGGTCTGGAGAGCCGGGGTTGGTAACGCGAGCCCGAGGGGTGGGGAGGCCTGGCGGGCGCCGTTCAGCACCGGGCAGCACCTCGGGCACCGCCACCGCCTCCTCGGCCTCCCTGCGGACACCAACCCTCCCTCCCTCCGCGCCCGTTCACCCGCAGAGAGCAGCCGAGCGGGGGACCGGCCCCGGCTGGCGAGGGACCCCTGCGGGCGCACCCGGCACTGTGGGCACGGCGCGGATCGCGGTCGCCGCGGCGCTGCCGGGGCCGCCCGGGGCGCGGGAGGGGGAGGCGGCGCCGCAGGAGGGCGGGCGGTGCCGCAGTGAGGCCGCGCGGGCGCGGCGGCGGCCGTTGCCATGGCAGCGCTGCCCCGGGCCGGGGCCTGAG
>VWZD01009265.1:98071-112849 GCA_013396695.1 Sakesphorus luctuosus
AACAGGATGTTTTTGGGTGGGGTGGTGGGGGGGGGGGGGGGGGGGGAGGAGAATCTTTCTTTATTCAGTATGAGACTGGTCTTTTTGTTGTACAAGAAAAAATGCAGTGAATTTCAGTAAAATAGAACAGGAAAATGAAATTAAAGCCTGTCCACTTGCATGTCAGACACCAGTACTTTTAAAGGCAGACTAGGGGATGTGAGTTACACTCCACTGTGAGCAGAAATTATTAATTGGAAAAAGTGGAATGAGGTAATAGTTTGCTCTGCCCTTCTTGTTCCTGTGTCCTATAATGTTTGCATCCATTCTCGTGGGAATGAAGAAAATTCGTAAAAGCAAATCCTTTTGTTCCTTTAAAGTTAAGCTCCTCGGTTTTTGTCCTGCTTTTGAAGTACATGATGAGATTGTATTCCATTTTTCTGTATTATAATAAATACTTGATTTCTTAAAAATTTCTTACTGAGAGAGATTATTCTGTTCAGAAGAGAGGTTATTCTCTTCAGAAGTACATTTTGAATTCAAAGGTGACCCTACATTGTATGACATTGCATCTAACTTGGCTTGGTCTGTGTAGCATACATTCCTACTTGTACAGTATGGGGTTTTTTACTCCAGTTGGTAGAGGAGTGATTAATTTGGTTTTTTAATAGTCATTTTGTAGAACAGAGGTGAAGCCACTTAATGCAGATCATATGAAATATTCATAGAATGACGTAGTAAATATCAAGTGTATTAAACTACCCAGTGCAATACTACATTTATACAAAAGGTTCTTTAAATAGAGGTGTATTCTATTTTTAAGAGTTTGTCCTTGTTTCCTTAATCTGTTTTTAACTTTATGTTCAGTTCTATTACATTGCCCAGTGAGAAAAGCAAAATGACTTTAGCTTACTGAAGCAGTATTTCATATCGAAATCAAGGAATAAGTTCTACACTATACATTTCACTATTCAAAAGCTTATGAAACAGTCTGCTGGAAAAAAACCTTAAAACCATCATAAATTCCTGTCCAGAAAGGAATTTTGGTTTAATTTCTTCCACTAAGTGAAATATACTAAAGTATATAAATCTAGGGGGGGGGATGTTAATCTTTTTTTTTTCACAGCCAGTTACCTTTTCAGGCCTTCAGTCTTGAGCAGGCTTAGTATAGTGCTAATTTTTACCTGACTAGTTTTATAGCAAGTTAACTTGTGTGGCCTGTAAACCATCGAGCTCTAAACATTTATTGACAGGAGTTGTACTTCCTTTGTGAGTAGTTCTGTTAGTCTAGAGTGGAGTTCAGTTCCTGCAGGTGAAACAAGTATGGGTAAAGGTAGTGGTAAGTATGAAGAAAAAACTGACCTTTTCCTTCACTTTGTTAGTGGGTTATTTACTCAGGCTTCATAGTTTTGTATCCTTTTGCCAACATAGTCTGTTTTATTTTACCAAAAAAAACCCGAAACCCATTCTGGTCTGTCAAAGGTGTAGTTCAGTAGGGCTACTCCCACTGAATGGGTTATAGTAGCTTCATGTGGTAAAGGGAGAGGGACCAGGGGGGAAGTAACCTTTACTTTTGGAATAGATGAACAACATTGATTCTTCTGCTAAATCAAAATAAAAATCATAACAGTTCCTTTCTTGGTTCCTCTGAGATTCTCAAAAGAAAAACAAAAATCTTCAGTTACCTCTTATGCTTAACAATGAAGTTGTGTAACAGTGAAGAACTTGAGACTGAAATTACAGAAAAATTGCAAAAAATTTTTATCTTTTCTTTTTAGATCAGCTGGCATATAGTGTGTTTTTATGACCCCTGTCCTAACCTTGGAGTATCCCAAGGGTGAATCAGGGCTGCAGAGCCAGCAGTCTGCACTAGTTTATGCTTTTTTGGTTTGGGAGTGGCAGAGGAGGGAAGTGGAGTTGTCCAAGCTACATGCTCAGGCATCTGGCACTTCCTGATGAGGTGGTTGGTGCAGCACTCCCCTTCATGGAAGTGCCCTGCCACTCTAGAAAGTAAATCTGTATGCATACCTCCCCTTCATGCAGTTTAGAAACAGAAACACACCTTAATGAGAAAATTAGGAGGTGAGTGGAGAGAGGAAATTACTTTTGACCTTCAAGTGAATCTTCTTTCTAGGATGAGAAATAGTAAAGCATATAGCAAATGCATTATACAACCAGATTTAATACACAAGCATAGTCATTGTTTTATTTATGTATGTACCTGTAAACTTGAGAGTACCAGTACTCTTGATTTCCTGGTTATACTGCATCACCACTGAAATGGTTACACAAACTTGCACTTACAGGCTTGCTTATAAATGTCACTGAAATATGTTCTCTGAGTGGAACATAAAATACAGTAAATTACCATTACTACTAAAGCAGATCAGAGAAGAGTTTTTGAGGGTTTTTTATTTTTTTTCCCCCAAGAAGCAGAATACTTCTAAAATTAAGAGGTAGCCTTGTTGTATGGCAAATCTGTGGCTTTAGCACTGGATTTAAAAAAAGTTGCTGGTTCACCTCCATGTTTACTGGAGCTCATCACAAGGTTGTGGGCTTTAAGAGATGCAGAGGTGGCAAACATGGAGTATTTTTTAATATTCTTTCATAATTGTCTTCAGAAACAAATGCTGTATTTTTCTGCTCGCTTGGGTTGGTAGAACTTATGCAATAGTGCTATATATAAAGCTTTTTGTCAAATTAATATTTTGTTTCTCTTCTAAGAGGAATGTCATGTCAGTCTCTGAGCGTGCTTCTGACTTAATACTTGCACAAACACAGGGATCTGAGATTTATGTTTAATTATAGACTGGTGTAATACTTGTAATACTGATTATTGATGAGGAAGAAAAAAAAGTTCTATCTGGAGCCCATGAGATTATTTCTTTTCATTTGCAACAAGTATATCCCCCAAAGCAGGACTGAAGCTTATTTTCTTCCTCCTGTTTAAATGAGATCACCGTCCCAGCAAACTGTTACATTGTAAGGTAAAATTGAAAACAATGTAATCTGTGTCCTCTGTGATCTTGAGACTTTGGTGGTGAGAGAGAGAATTGGTAGCATGTTTAATGTATTTTTTTGTTGTTTAAACTTCATGCAGGCACACATCTATTCTTTGGGAGCAACACTGAAAGCAGCAATAGAATATATAGTAGAACCTGAGACAGAATCAGAATTTGGGCAAGATCTGCACACTCTACTGGAACAAATGCAAGAAGACAATCCTGAAAATAGGCCAGATATTGAGGTAAAAAAGCTGTACATATTTTTCTGTTAAAAAAAAAAAAGTGAGACGTATTTCTAGATGGTCTTGATAGGCTCAGGGTTTGCAAGAAAGCTGAGGTTTTCCCAGACTCAGAAGAAATTAATCTTTTTTCCTATTCTAGTGGACATACATCCTGAAAAAATTATGTAGATGTTTGACAGTGCTTTGATTTTTAACAAAGTTGGGTGATACACTGGTGGATGGAAATTTTCTTTTTAACTCTTCCCATTTAATATTTAGTTTACATGGAGAGAGTCATTAGAAATAAGAGCACAGGCATTATTCTGTGAAATTTGTATGATGATTGGATTGCGTTTAAGAAGAGGATGGAGGGAGCCATGCCACAGGAAACTTCTGTTCCTTGGCATGTTCAAAGCAGTGTTGTGTTGTTCAAAGCATTACTGCTAGGTTGTTCTTCTGTAAATATATAAAAGCTTACTAGTATTTAATTATGTATCTTTAATCAGTTTTCTATGTTTTCCATGAGTCTTTTATTTTACGTTTAGTTGTTAGCAAGAATTTGAAACTATATAGGATATTTTTAAGGAATTTACATTCTGTTGGTTACCTAATGGAGTGGTGTTGCACTTTAATGCATGAAAGTTTAGCTTTAATGTTTTTGCAGACTTTGAGAGTGTAGCTGTAGAATAACAGTTGTCCAATGTGACTTTTCTTGGATTCAGTTCTTTAGTTCAGAGTAGTGCTGTCTACTCTTCTGTGGGGGTTTTTTTTGTGGGTTTTTCTTTTTCCTGAGTTGATAGTGTATATTCTAGAAGGTATAGCACTTGTAATCAGTACTTTGAAGAAAGAGTGCTGCAACAGAAGAATTAATAGTCATTTTTATAAAGCAAAAAAAATATTTGCTCCCCAGTTGAGGACTACCCAGACAGGAGATTGTACCTGACGTGGAGCCAGCTTTATCAGCTACTGTATTTGTGTTAATTTACTTTGGAGCATAGTCAGAGAAGGGATTGTATATTATCATTTCACAGTGGTGTGTAGTCCCTGAAAGCTATTGCTTACTATTTGCACCAGCCCAAAAATAGTGCGTCAGGGCTGGTCTAGGGTAACATAAAGGTCACTTTTTGAGTGTATTCTTTTCTGTTCCTTTTCCACTGTGCACTTTCTTAGATGGAAGGGAGTTGGGGGTGCTGTATGGAGGGAAAACCCATAGACATTTCTAGGCATTTCCTTAGACTCACGGTTGGGATACCTGTCTCCCTTTTTAATGTCCTTCCTCAAGCCAAGAGGTGAACCAATGGCACCAGTTTCTTCTTTCCACTCACAACAGCAGCAGAGCAGTTGAATAGGGTAATGGGGAATTAAGAGCATCTCCTCAGAGCTGCATGAGGAGATGATGGGATGCATTTGGAAAGGCAGCTCTCTTCTACTTCTGCCCAAAGGGACAGGTTTTTAAATGTGTGAGTATCTGTGGTTAATTGTGTGTGAGACTAGTGCTAATGCCATCAAATGGTGCTCAGGCTACAGAGTAGAGTAATGAAATACTATTACTTCTTATGATCTGATAATGATTGCATTCTCTAATTGAGAATAATGCTTTCAAGATACTTGTGGTTTTCAGTTTTTAACAGATTCAGGGTTTACGTTTAATATAATTTCAGTAACATTCACCATCCTGCCTGTTTCACTCAATTCAAGTGAATCACTTGCTGTTTGAAAAAGTAATCAACATGAGCTTTTTACATTTTCAGTATGTTATTCAGGAAGCATAACATTCAAGATAATTTTTATCAGTTGTTCTTGGTGTTCTAAAACTTGAACTGTATTAAATGATCTCATAATAGCCCATGGTAAAACCAGGAAATTACTTTAACTGCATAATAGAAACGTGCAATATAACAATTAGTGCAAGAAAGAACTCCAGTGTAGCATCGTATAAATTCAAATGTAGTGTGGGAGTTAACATGATTCACTTTAGTCAAAATTCACAAATCTATTAATTATTAAGTAAGTCTGTAACATTAATTTTCTCTAGAGCATTTTGTCATTATGTGAAGAAAAAATGAAGATTGCTTCATCAAGTAATATTTGTCGAAGCCTGTCAGCTGTTGGAAGACGAGTTCTTTCAATTGAATCATTTGGTGCTTCTCAAGGTAACCTTAAAATATATTTAGTCTAGGACTTTAGTTTGCCTGACATGTAATGATTTTTAAAAGACTATTTGTGTGCTCTCCTGTTATAGATTCCTTTCTAGATTTCAAAAAGTCATTATTAAATATTTGTAGATTGGGGATGGGGAGCAGGAGATATACCATTCTAACTTAATATATTTAGAGTGTCCCTTATGATTTAAAGTGACTTGTCAGAAATAGTTAGTTTGTTTAACATACTAAAGATACGTAACCGTAGTGGCAGAAAAAGCAATATAAAGACTTGCTAGAAGAGATTAGGAGGCTTAAATATGCATTTAATATAAACATCTGCTTTTTGTATCTAGATGTCTGTGATAACATGTGGAAGGGAAGAATATGTCAGAGAAGTTTGGGATCTAAATTATATTCAAGTGAGAAAAGCAGCATAGCAGGTGATTTGTCTGCAGTGGAAGATGTGACAACTACCTGTCATAACAACTCTTCTGTAGTTACCATGGTGACTGGCAGAGAAAGCAGTTTAAAGGAAATGCAAATTAGTCTGGATAATGAGAAAACTCAACATTCTCAACTTGGAACTCCAACTAAAAGGAGCAAAGAAGAGGACAAACATACAGTGTATACTGACAGCTGTGCTAGTGTTGCTTTGGATATAAAATCATGTGTTATTGACCTGGAGGGAGATGGCATTTTTAAGAAAGGCTCTTTGAGAAAAATTAAAACATTTCCAAAGCTCCCACTTGAATCTGCAGATACAAATAACTTTTTTACTTCTGTAACCAACAGTGGACTGCTAGATAAGAAAAACCAGTTCCTAACACAAGAGTTACTACCGCTAGACAATAATAACGAGGTTGCTTTTTCAAAGGGAAATCTTAATTCTTTTGCTACTAGTAGTCCACCAGAAACAGAACCAAAGAATCACCGGGTTGATGATCATAATTTAGAAGCTCCGTGTGTATGCACACAGGTGTCTGGCCTGAATCTAGAAGAACATATGTCACTTATTAATGGTACAAAGTTAGGTTTTGCTTCATCTGACCACAAAGAAGATTGTTCTCGTGCTAACTCTGAAATGCTAAAACCAGTGGGTATGCTAACAGGCACAAATCAGTCAATTGCTGGAGCAAAAATGCTGGACAATTACCTGGCATTAGAAGACACTTCTGAAACTTTTCAAGGGTCAAATGAAAATTATGTACCACATTTTAACAAGATGGATTCAGTGTTAACAACAAAACCCAGTGGGAACAGATATGGATCAAATCTAATTAGGTCACCAGAATTAAGCAACGGTGTGATGAGTGCAAACAATAATGAAGATAATCTTTGTGGAGGCAGAGGTTCAGAAATCAAAAGTAATGAACAGGTAGTAAAAATAAAGTCTTCGTTATATAGTTGCTGTAGTCACTTATGTGGAGATGAGATGACTTAAATACTGTGTGATTTCTTCCCCCCTCATCCGCTTTAGCATCCTTGAAAATGGAATTTTGCTAGTGTGCACACTTTAAGTGTTCATATTGAAAACATGGTGACCCTTTTTATCTCTTGAATTAAAAAAAAAGTTCTACAGTGAAATTTATGCTATTGCAAAATCAACTTCTGTTTAAATTTTTCTATTTTTTTTTACAAATGGAGTATACTCACTAGTGTGTTAGAGCAGCATTACTTTACAGTTGATTACATTTATGAGAGAACCATGACCAAAGCATACAAATATTTCTAACTCTTCATGTTACGGTCAATGCATGAAGTTCACTACCTTGCAGTGAGCCTCACAGGTGCTTACAAAAATAGCAGAATTCCTGACTGTAAACCTGACCTCACTGAAATCAATGGCAATATGCCATCTACTTCAGGAGGTGAGAGAGTCCATTTTTTATTAAATAATACATGTACATTTAAGTTTTTGATAATTGTACCTATGCTGTATTTGTTCTGTGTTCCTAAATTGCTGTCTCTATGTTATGTATATTTCTTTACAGAATTCAAATATGTGCACAATATGATCAATATGCTGTCTCATGCATTTAGTGTTTATATAAGTAGCCAATTAAGAGAGGGGAAAAATCTACCAAAATTTGTTGATGGATTGTTTTAGTATGGTCTCTGCTCAAATTACATATCTCAGGGTGGACAAGTTTGGTCTGTGATTTTCTCTTGTGCCACACCCAGAGCTGTAAATAATCCCTGTGACAGGGGAGCTGCTGGCTGAAACTGCAGGATGGTTGATACGTCTCTAGCCTTGCTGTGACTTGACAAAAATGAGCAGCACAAACGTCACATGTTTTGGTTCCAAAAATTATGCTTAGGTGAAGATGTTGGGTTTTTTCCTTGCTTTTGTACTGGCAATTCAGCCTTGTTCTCCTTGCCCAATAGCTGATCTTCCAGCAATCCCATGCAGTGGCACCTAGGGTTATATTCAGTCTCTATCCATCCTTCTTTTCATCTTGCCTGAACACCTGCACTGGAGCAGTAATCTATGATTGGCAAGCGTGTAAAGTGCCTTTGGTTCATCATAGCTCAAAAAAACAGTGCAAACTGAAGATTCTCTGCTAACTTCATTTTTCCCTATCCTGTCTCTTCTCCCCTCAATAGCATGTGTGCTTATTAAGGTCATAGTTCAGGAGGATAGTAAATGTGAATAAGTACCACATGGCATGATTTTGCTCTCTGAGGGGGTTATTCATTGTATGCATATTGAATCCTTTATTTAGTTGTTAAATCCTGCAAGTGCATTCTTCTTTTTCAGACTCTTCAGAAACAATCCATTTATTGTAGACGCATCCATTTATTTTAAAATCTTTTTCTACCGTCACTTATGAACATAAATTGAGTGAAGTGATAGAGGTTCTTCTTTAAGGAGGGGGGGAAAAGTGCTGAAATACGATCTACATTCTGTACTTACTGGATTAGCAGGGCAACAGTTAAAGTCTGGGTACATGAAGATAGTTTCAGGAAAACAATCTTCCCCAGAATTACAGTTTCACAAAATTCTTACATGATTTAAAAGCTGTAATAAATCTCCTGTTTGGTTTTCCTGCGGCAGCACTTGAGATTGGCACACAGAGAAGTAAACCAAAATACATTTTCAGGTTATTCTGCCATTCTTCTGAAATCCTCTTTTTCTTCATATATTTAATCATCAATTTAAATAAAGTGTTCTTTCAGCCTGAATAGCGTTCTTCCAAACAAGTAGGCTCTTAGTAACAGTGAGGTTATCCTGCTCCTGCTGAATTCATGGGACTATCACAGTGAAAGGTAACTCTTATTCCAGGTACCCTAATAGGCAGTGTTGTAATACATATGATCTGAAGTGAAGACAGCAGAGTGGTGATTCTCTGGTATCAGAGTTTTACAGCTGTCTTTTCAGTAGAAGCAACGTTTGATAGACTCGGGCTCTGTATTCTCTTTTTTAGTAATTGATTCTAGCAAATGTTCAGGTTCTACCACATAAAAATATTATTCTATTCAGTAAAATCTTGTTGATCTTAAAATGAAAACAAACAAACAAAAAAAAGCAAACATAATAAAATCTTCTTTGATTATTTAACTGCTGTAGCAAGAAAAAAAACCCTTTAAATATATAAATATCCATGAGCAACACCTAGACTTTTGAAATAGTTTCCTGAAATGCTGTGTTTCTAGCCTGGTAATATTTCTTTGTTTTCTGAAGGAAGATAATTCATGTTTAGTGGTCATTGAACTGTATTGCAGACCTTTTACAAGTCTTCTTAGAGCAGTGGAGGGAGTTAATGTTTTTAGCTTCTTTTTTTCTTTTGAAAATAGATTTTATTCCTCAGGCTTCTGAAACATAGCAGACAATGTTACCTGTGTGTTACCTGCAGATAATTTCAGGAAAGAAAAATCATACTGTGCTATCCCTTATGTGACAGAAGTATAACTAACTGATGTCTCTCTAAAGTTACATTTCATTTCCTTGACCGGAGTTTTACCAAACACGTAAATTTTGTTTGTTTGTTTAAGAAAACCTAAATCTGAGAGTTTGTTCATTTACTGCAAAAGCAAAAAAAAACGTGAAGCCCCAGTTAATGTGATTTCTATCTTCTGGAGTAAACAGAAAATACCTCGGAAGATTTGCAATGCTGCTCTTTAATTGGTTTTCTATAACAGATTGGCATGATTGCAGCAAATAGATCTTTTAGAGTAATATGTCTAGCGTCTCTTACGATATTTCATGTGCTTTAGAGAAGGTGCTGATGCCAGTCCCATGCAGCTGAAGATCAACCTTGTCTACTCTGGAGAACAGACAGTTTTTCTTGCCTGTTAGTACTTCTCCAGTGGACAAGTATTTTTCTAATACTCCAACACTGCTTCTTAATGTTGTGTGCTTTACTGCTAGTAAGCATTACTAAAAATACTTGCTTGCTTTTGTCTGGCTACTGCAATGTAACTTGTGAGGGTTTTCACAGTAATTTTTATAGCTGTGCATGCCATAAATAAATATTTTTCACTTCAAGTTTGAGTGGGGATCTTTTATTTCTCTAACCAATTTCATTCCAATCAGGTGTGTCTCATCTCTAATCCTTTTAATTGTTTCTCTGTGATTTAAATGGTGTGGGCTCTACTTGGGAAGGTTTAATGGGAGCCTGGCACATGCAAGTTTGTTTTCTGTCACTCATACCCTGCCAAGCATGAGAGAAGTGAAAAGCCATGTAGCTAGAGACTGGTGGTTTAACACTGGAGAAATAACACTTGAAGGAAAGAAAAGTTGTCAATTCTCAGAATAGTACTTCTGGAGCTATTTAAAACATGTCAGGATTATGTTCGTGAAATAGAGTATGTTTGCATTGTCTAAATGCTTTGTTAAAAGTTGGGGTTTACAATTCTAGTACTAACAGTTAAGTAAAAGATCTCTTAAATTATTTTTGTAGCACTTCAAAAAAACTATCGCTTTTCCAACAAGTGTAATCTTTGGGCATAAAACAAAATGGCACCAGTGTGTAGCTGTATGCAATAATTGGTCGTCTGGCTTTTTCATATTTTCTAACAAAATTTCTGTGCTGTGAAAAACATTTCCTTATTTTAAAATCTGGATTATATAATTTCTGTTACGAAAAGGTCTGGTTGAGTATATAAAAAAAATCCAGAAGGAGGCATTGGATTATAAATGTTTTTCCTCTTAGGTGCAGTTTCACTATAGATAATATATTAATGAATATTTAATATCAGTATTAAAGTAATGGTTTAAATTAAGTGGACTTGAAGCCTTATGAATGTTGAGCAGTTGTCTTGTGCTTACATTGCTAAAATGTGCGAAGAGGTAGTTAAGAAACAATGCATGCTACAGATGGTTTGACTAAAATGTTTTGATCATACATTTTCCAGCACTTCAGATTTTATTTTTTTTCTTAGTGGTTGAGTGGAGGTTTTTGTTTGTTTTAGGAAATAGCGATAGCCATGAATCAGAGACTTGCATGTTAAAAACCAAAACAATCAAACCTGAGCCACATACCTGAGTAAGGAGTTTTACACATAAAGGTTTAACAAGGCACGAACAGGTTCAGTGGAATTAGAACATGCATTGTGTTAAATACCTGAAAGGTGAGATATGAGGTGCACTGTGTTAAATACCTTTATTGAAGGATTGAGGCTTAAATAAAAACTGCCTCCTAACCGTAGGCTGAGAAGTGTATTATTTTTCATTTGAAAACAGTTTTAACCAGACTGCACATGTTTTTCATCACAGATGCGAATGTGTGATGAGAGATCTTACCATGTACCATGGGATAACCACTACAAGGTGTTAGAAAGTCCCCAGCAAGTCTGAACCCTCAGTTTGCATCTGAAGTCTTCCACAATTCTCTTTCTGGTGTAGGGAGGAGAGAATTTGGAATAATTAGGACACTAGAAGAATGAACTCCTCAGATCCTTCTTTCAGAAATAATCTTTTGATATGGTCAAGGTGGGGAGAGACTAGAATTTTAGTAAGAGACAATAGCAATGCAGGTAATTATTAACATTAAAGAACAACTAGCATACAGATACCAGCTCACAGTATTAATATTTGAAGTTTCCTATTTCTTTAAAATGCTTGCCAGAGAAGCAATGAGGATATAAGTGGGATTGGGTTAAGGGTTGGACTTGATGATCTAGGAGGTCTCTTCCAACCCAACTGATTCTATGATACGCATTTAAATAAAGTTCACCAACCTGTAACCAGACCACATCCTTTTTTTTGCTGATTCAGATTGATTTGGCCATCCTATAGATGGCAGTGATTCTTACTTCTGCAAAGATTTGCTTTTCCTACGTACTTTTTTCTTCCAAAACAGAATTTTTTTGGTGCCTCTTCATCCTCTATTTTATTATTAATTATTGACACTTCTTTCTTGTCATAAATTTTTGGTGCTGCTCTTAGGGTTTATTCCTACTTTCCTGCTGTTCTTAAATTTCTTTCTATCATTTCTTTCTTACTCTAAAAGGCTTTGATATCTCAGAATTAATGAGAAATATTTTTCAGCTTTCTGCTGTACAACTAACTTTAGTCTCCAGTTTAGTGAGAGATTTTCCTTGCCCCTTGCTAGTAAATCATCACCTTCTCCTGAAGTGAAAGGTGGTTTGTATAGGTAGTAGAGAACGTCCATCTTTCTACACTGCAGCTTTTAGAGCCTCTAGAGACATAAACTTCAAGGGGAGGGATTCTCTTACAAAGAGACACATGTGCTACTGGTGTGTTTTTCTTACAAAAAATACTTCCAAATCTGAAAACCTTAATGTTTTAGTCAGCCTGTAAAATTTCTCTTATGATTTCTCTCCACTCACATCAACTGTGCAGGATTGATTTGAAGATTTGACTGCTTCTTTCTTTGTAAAGTGTCTGTGAGCAAATTCGAAAACCAGGGTGCCATGGAGCGGGAAACACAGCGCTGATCCGGGACAGTAATCTGTCAGCAGTGTGAAGCTCTGTCTTGTATGTTCTCTAGGCTAATTCATTCTTTTGGCTGGCTGTCCTTTTCCTTCCTGCTGTGTGATTGATGTCTTTTTATCAGACAGTTCAAGTGCTTACTTTTCTAGATACAGTGCAAGAACACATGGATGAAAGAATTTTGCAATCCAGGGTGCTGATGATAGCAATATTTGAGAATGAATCTGGATTGTATCACCTGGCTTCAAATCTGTCTATGCTGAAGTTACTAATTTTTCCACTGTGTGTCACAATGGAGAAGAATAAAAGCACTGAGTTAATTTTTATCTGTTGGAGGTAGACAGAATATAAAACACTTTCAGTAAATCAAAAGATGTGTTTTGTGGCACATCTTGTTAAAAAAATTGTAGTTTTCCTGGTCCACCTTCAAAGGATATTTAAACAGTACAAACCCAAAGTACTGTATTCTTTGAGAAGATATTCTGGTTAAAATTACCTTATCAACAAAGTTTCAGCTACAGAAATTGATGTGGTTCTTTTCTCCATAGGTTGCATTGAAATTGTTTGCTATTCTTTATGAAATTCATTGCAGTAGTCTGTTCATTATGTATTTTATGATAGAAATCCAAAGAGCACCTCACTGACAGATGTTTCATAGACAGGATGATGAAAAATCGACTATAGTAAATGACAGTGCAGAGATGCATTTGTCAAACTAAATGATGTACTGCCCCTGTGTGAGAGCGCCACCCTTTGTCTGTTTAAGTTTTACAAATACTGATTGAGGTATAAAGGCATCTCTAAAAACAATGGGAGAGTTCAGAGGGGTTTTTGTTTCTCTCCTGTGCTTCAGTTTTGTATTTGAGGTTTTTTGGTTTGGTTCAAGTATTTTTTTGTCGAGGTTTTTTGTTTGTTTAGGGGTTTTGGGCTGGGGGGGGGGGTTGGGGTATTTGGAGGGGGTGGTTTGGGGTTTTTTGTTTTGTTTTGTTTTGTTTTGTTGGGGGTTTTTGCAGGGAAAGGTGTTTTTTCCAGTTAATCCTGAATTGCTTCTTGTAATTCTTTTTCCCAGCATGGCCTAAAGTTGACTGTCTCAAGACTGCATATACAATAGAAAATGTGCCACGCTCTTTTTAAAGATAGTTGGATGAGTCTGCTCTAACTTGGAGGTTTCTGCCTACAGTGAATTTTTAATGTACCTTTGGCAGATGAGCAGAGATTGTAAAGTCCAGCTGATGTCAAGGGCCACTACTAGAAATAAGCATTTCCATTAGCATGGTTTGATCGGGAAGGTGTTGTGCACTATTGTCTGTCAAGCTCTTAGATTCACACAAACACACACCAACCACCCCTCCCAGAAAAAAATAAATCACAAAATGTGAAGCATGTCTTTGAGGACAGTAAGTTTCCATGGAGCAGTATCTTTGTCACATTAAGTGTTACACCAGGTATCAAAAGCTAAATTTATAGCCAGAAAAGGAAATGCTGTTACTAAAAATTGAGCAGCCAGTGATTCAAAAAAAGAACTACATGCTTGGACTTCAGTTAAATCTGTTGTTAATTCTGTCAATATCGTTAACATCTTTCACAGAAGAACAAGAGATGTTGATGAAATCTTTAAGGTAAGACATGCAATGCAATTGTCAGCGTAAATCAGAATTTTAACGTGGGACCTTTGTTTTTCAGTCTATGTGTTGTCCCTATAGTTATGTAATCACGTTTTCATCATAAAAGCTGTCTATTTTACAACAGACATTCTAAAAGAGTCTTTCCTTAATAGGAGAAGAAGGAGCTTCCAGGCAGCTCCCTTTTCCTGAAGCCCTTCTATTCTTGCTGAAATCTCATTTGTGTTACTCTTCCATTATGCAATTAAGAAACTACGGGTTCATTTATACAGCTAGCTAACTGGACCATGCTTTTTAATAAGTATTATTAATTTGTTACTGGCAAGTGCAAGAAATACATTTTCTTTCAGCTTTTTAGGTTGAGTATGTTTTATATTAGGATTCGCTTTTTCATTGCATCAGTAAAAGCTTTTAATTTGTGATAATTTTTAGTAACTTTCTGCATCCTCACTCTTTTTTCCAGTGTATCTCTCTAAAACTTCTGTTGTCCTGGTATGAAAGACCTCTGAAAGACTATGAACTCTGGGCATTATGTCACGAGTGTTTATGTACTCTGCAGACTTGCATAGATTATCCAGGTATAGTCTTATTTATCTTAATATATTTTGCCTAGTTATTTGTGTTCACTGTGTTAATGGGTTTTTTTTATTCTGTCTGAAAGAATCTCAACTTTCATTTTGTGTACAGAAAAAAGTCAGACAGTATTTCTAATTTCACTCTCTTAAATCGTGACTTAAGAATTTTACTGAATTGGAGGTTTTTTCCATATATAGAATACCTTCTTTTGTCTTTATTCTGAGTTTGACGGCTTTTGCAGCAGAAATGGATCTTTATGACTTCAAGCAGTGAAACAAATTTTGTATTTAGATCTTTTGGGGATAGAGAAACTGTACTTTTAAGAAAGCACTTGTG
>VWZD01009265.1:123509-210301 GCA_013396695.1 Sakesphorus luctuosus
CTGACACTTTGGGTGTGTCTGCAGGAAAATGCCCACCTTAACACTTATGGACATTATCACTAAATCTGGACATTATCAATGCCTTGAGAACACCAGTGTCTTTTGTATGAAGCTTCCGCATGACCCAATGTCATTGAGTAGGATGTCAGTTACTTTTACTTACTTCTGTTTACATGAATGTGTCTGTTGAAAGTTCCCAAAATGATAACTGCCATATGTGATTTTCCTGTGTTCTGACAGATATTCTAGTGGGATGCTTTAAAGTAGGGAGAAGAAAGGAGGGACAGTCATACTGAGTCAGATTCACACAGCATAGCAAGCCTTGCTAGGCAGAGAGGGGAGCTTTAGAAAATTCTTATGACTCCATAGCATAAGAAGTTGATGACTGATTGAGAAATGGCTGTGCCATAGATCTATCCTTCAGTGTTTGCTTATCAGGATTAAAAAAACCCTGGAGAGTAAAAGAAAAACAATTTAAAAAAATGCACTAAAATAAAAATCAATATAATTTAAAAATTCTTGGGTAAGGAATTGTACAGAAATCTAGAAACTGAGTTACTTTCAGATTTAATTGGACATTTTTAACTATTCATCACAGGAGTTTTCACAAACAGGTAAAAGAAAAAAGTCTTTATGTATCTTCTCAGAATTCCTCCACTTTTCTCTACACTGAAATGCCTTTTAAAGGTAGATACCAATATGAACAGTGGGTCACATGATTTGTTCATTAAGATAGTTTTGGCTTTTGATCACAAACTTGGTTTCAGGACACCATATCGGGGCAGTCACTGAGGTTTTATTAGTGGATTGCTTATTTATGCTTCAATATGAGTTTGCAAAATATCCATCTTTCAGTAACTGAACACAAAACTGAGCTGAGACTGGTGAATCCTAGTATTATAACAAAACCATTACCCTTTCTAGGCTTCGTGTATTGATGGACAGCTTGTATTTGGTTGCTGTTGTACCAGCATGAGGGCTTTTTCCAAGGTAGTTCATCCAAATTTCAGGATTTAAACTTGGTTACTTCTCTGTTTTGAGCAAAGTTAAACTGTGTGTGTTTTTACAGAAGGCCTTACACACTATACATAGTATAAAAATTGTTAATTTTTATAGTGAAACATAAATTTTTAATTTTGCATTTGGCTGCTCTTCTATGTTGCAGTTTTCCATTTTGGCTCAGAATGATTGCAAATGTAGAGCCAGAATTTACCGTGGGGTATTCGATTTCTTTGCACCAGTAATTTAGGTTCATTTGACTCCAAGGTGGCATATTTAAGCCCTAGAGGGTTGCTCAAGTGAAGAGAGAGACTTTTGGCAGGTCTAAAAGCTCCTGTCAGCATTATACCAACTTTTGACCATCACCTCAGTCCCTTAAGGCTGGTAGTAGCTGTTAGAACATCAAAGAAGTCCTACCATAGCTCAAGGGCTTGAATCCTGTAGGAACAGAAAGTTTAAGATCTATGTCCCCATTGGCTGTGTCAAGTATTCTTGCCCTTTGTGTACGGAATAAAGGCTTGAAGGCTTATGGATGGAAAAACGCTCAAGACCTAAGCATTTTACTAATGTGTGCCTAGGACTGACATACTTCTGTTTTAAAGCTGCTCTGCTTTGTTTAAATGCTTTTTGCATATGCATGGAAAATATTTTGTCATTTTCAAAAATGCATTGTTTAACTATTGCTTAATAGTTCTGAAATACCTTTAACCCTTACCGTTTTACAATGTGTAGTCAAGAAAAAATACAGAGCCAAGATAACACCACTAGTAGAGCACATGGGTAGTCTCATAAGAGTGTTTTGTATGTGTAGTGTTTAAGTTCAACAAAACATGAGTCACATGACCATTATTTCTTTTTACCCCATACTCCTTCTTTAGGAAAAGGGGAAGCAAATTTTGATGTGAAGGCTGAGCCTATAATAAATACATCATTAGTTGAAATGGATTTCAATGAGTCACCTACAGATAATATCAAAAAAGGATTCAGACTGCAAAGTATTGTCCCTATAGAGGAAGAGCCACAATGTTTACAAAGGAATGGCTGTTGTACTGGTCCAGGCTTTGCAGAAGAAAATACAGAGCCAGAGGAAGAAGCTATGATAAAGATAGCTGGAAAGAGCTACCTAACATCTCCCAGTCTACCTGACTTTCATGGCTGTAGTCCTGGTTGGAGCAGTGCATTTTATGGAGCTGAATGTTTTGATTCAGAAGTTCATAATTACTTGGAAAACCTCGGAAAGCAGAAATCAAGTGAGTCACAAAATATAGATGCTAAAAAAGTGGTGAGTACATTGATTTTAAGTCATTAAGATACCTCTTTACTTGCTAGTCAAAAGTATGGTAATATTTGTTGTGTTATAGTAAGTCAAAACACCCTTTCTTCTTTTAAATACTAACTCTTAACTGGTTTAAAATCCTCAAGATTTCTCATGTCTTAGCAATAAACCACAGGAGGGGTAGTATTCCAAAATAAAGAGTAGTGACATGGAAGTGCAGTCACTGATCTACAACCCATCTTCTTTTCAAAAAGTTGACTAGAAAAGCACCATCTGCTATATGCACCAATGCCAGTAGTGGTAGTA
Organism: Sakesphorus luctuosus; assembly: GCA_013396695.1. Lineage (NCBI taxonomy): Eukaryota > Metazoa > Chordata > Aves > Passeriformes > Thamnophilidae > Sakesphorus > Sakesphorus luctuosus. The sequence continues at coordinate 126,091 of VWZD01009265.1, forward strand.
TTATAGAAAAGATCTAAGAATGACTATGACTGGAGCAGATTGCAGGCCCATGAGACATCCTTTCTGTCATGCACTCTGAGCCCTTTTCCTTCCTCACAGCTTCTCACCCTTTGCCAACCGAATGGTGGTTATTTGCTCCCATCTTCACTTGGAGATGGCTAATCATCATAATGAGTGCAGCCTTTAAAGTAGTTGGGGGAGCATGGGTAGGGGGGTGGATGGTTTTGGATTAGCAAGGTCTTTCATTTTCTTAAAGATCCTGTTGATCACATTTACTTAATTTTTACATTTCAGCATCTATCTATAACAAGCTTCAGTTTTTAAAATTTTTTGTAAATATTTGAAGTTCAAAGAAACAGCTTGTCTCTATCCTTCCTTGTTTAAATCATCTTTCACCCAGTTTTATTTCAGCAGCTCTTTTCTTGATTAATGTAAGTCTAGTTTTCATTGTCTGACAAGGATTAGATCAGCTACTTTTTTGCTCTAAGTCTGACAGATTTTTAAGAAGTTGGCTATAAAGTTGAGTTAATTCTTCTGTTTTGCAGTAAAGTGTGCTAAAGCAGTGTTTAGGAATTTCTCTATCAAAGAGTGAGTATTTAAAGAGAGACACTTGAGGTTGACTACATTTGTCCTGACTTAGTGGCACTGCCCTTTCATAGGGATAGGTCTGCTTGGGCAGGTCAAGTTTAGTCCGCAACAACAACTGAGTAATGAATGAGAGTCTAAGCACAAATTGCAGATTTAGAGACATATACATCTTGTTAGTACATTATTCTCTCCAACGAAAATATTTATATGATTTAAAAGTTTCTTTATTCACATTCTAAAACTAAATGCAACTAAATTTTTTTAGGTTTTTATTGTTTTGTATACCTGTAAGTGGGTTTGAGAACATCCTGAGAAATTCTGAGTGCCAGAACATATATTTATGAACTAATTAAATATTATGCCATAAAAATAATTAAGTTTTCTATTTTTCTACTGGAACCTGTTAGCTACTGTCTGCACCTTAGATAGGTTGTGATTTAATAAAATGCAAAAAAAAAAGTAAAACAGTTGTTATATGATGAATAGTTACAGTAGGAGTCATTAAACTATTATAATTCAAAAAAACACAGCAATATTTGGAACAAATGTGAAATAGCTAGAATGAAAATAAAATATTTGTGAATCAATGTGGTACTTTCAAATGTCATAAAATAATTAATGCTGTACTGTGTGGGTGCTTACCAGATAGTTCATTGTGGTTCCAGCCATCAGCAAAAGGTAACCTGCATTTATAAAAGTTAGTTCTTAGGCAAGCAAGTGTATGTCCCCTGCCTCACATCACCTCTGGTTCAGGAGCTGCTGATTTCACACCCTCATAGCACATCCAAGCCATCCAAACCAAGTCCTTGCATTAGAGCAAGAAGGAAAGGCAACTGCCATGGCTGCCCTTCATCCAGGGAAATGTCCAGGTCTTCCCTAACAATGACAAGTGGTTTTATCTGTAGTCTGGTAAGATGGCTTCAGTTCTCTTGCAGCCCAATGCCTTCACCTGTAACCTTTGTCCCTTTCCTCGTTGCTCTATTAGGTTTCAGTTACACTCCCAGGTCTCATAAGCTACTTGTAGGAGTCTCCAACAAACTTCAGTACACCCAAGCTGTGACTAGGATGTTTCTAACAAAGGTTTTCCGTATTCTGGTCACAGTTTTCCGTTTCTCATTCCTTTTTTACTTTCCTTTCTACCAGTATCTCACATTCATTGGTAGAGCCACCCTTCAGCGTGTAAAAAACCCATACTTCAAAGGACAGATTGGAATTTGCAATTTTTCCCAGTTAGCAAAGTCACTTTGTCACTGTTTTGTTTCGTAGACTAAGGGATGTTCTTATAGAAATGTGTCCTGACAAATTAAATGCACTTCAGAGGGAACAGAATAATTGGGTGTATAGCTTCATCAAAAGTTTTTATATTCTAGACCAACCTGAATTGGAAAATGTTGTGGAATAGACAGGGAATTTGCTTCTGACTTCATTGCTACTTACCTCAAGGTTTTTAGGGGACAAACTACTTTTGTCCATCAGTTTCCCCATGGACACTCTTTCTGATTCCCTCTCTGTTCTCATAGTCTCTTAATCAACTTGGTTTTGCTTTAATTGACAAAGCAAAACCAGACCTTTAAGTAAAAGCAAGCAGCTTCCAATTAGAATCTGGAAAATAGCTTTTCTGGGCTTTCCCTATTCTCTATGTGACGCCTGTGTAGCAGATCTTTTAAAAATCCACAGGGCTTTTGTGACTCTTGATGCTAATGAACTACCTTGTTAAATCTTTCAGGCTTTTCTGAAAAGCAGTGACAGGTTTTTCTTAAACTCAAATTAATTTCTAGCAAGTCCACCCCATTAAAGCTAACCTATTTACCAATCTGTTGTTTGATATGTTAGTTCTGAACTTTGTGTTTTCTGATCACTCTGCCTGTGGGAGTTGTCTGCTGCATTCTGTGAACTTACTCTGTTTCAAATGCTGTTTTCATGTAACTTGAGCACTAGTGGTTAGCTTAGGACCCAAGTGCAAAAGCCACCACTTTTCTAAAGCACAACATACATCATGTTTGTTGTTTCATAATAAATTAGAAACTGAACCCAAAGTGACTGGCCTATTTGTTGGTAAAACAGTGAAACCTTTGACATGCAAACAATTATAAATATTTACATTTAAGTTTGATACATTGAGACGTCCAATATGCTTTCATTTTAACCATTGCTTATGTTATGTAATTCTGTAGATAATTAGTTGAATTTTTTTTTAATTATGTGAAATGCATAAATGTAAAATATGAAAGCTGATCTTCAAAATTCATATGTCCTTTAGTTCTAGAGCAGCCCTCACATCTGCCTTCTGACCTGGTTGTGTAATGTACTTGTAATTACACTTCTTTGGAAACTGGATTTCAATCAGACAATTCAATTCTTGCTGCAGATACAGCTGTTTTAGAGAGCATTTCTGGGGCTTGCACTAAATTCACAACCCATAACTTTTAATTCGGGATTACTTCTGATTGTAAGTGTTTTCAATACTCTTGAAAACAACCAGATAAGTGCAATTATAACTAAAGGCATATTTATGTAAATGGGGTCAGACAAACTTCCATGCGGTTTCATCATACACAAACCTGCTCCTGTTCTTAAGTTGTAGAGCTGTGAGACATAACTAATGTTCTTCTGAGGACAGGTAACACCTGCTGTAACTTGTGTGTAAGCACAGGTGTGAAAGGTATTTTTTCATGATTAATACCATATTCTTTTCTGTTTGGATGTTCTTTTTTTTTTCCATACAAAATAATTCTCTTCTAAAACTTCTGTTTCTTACTAGAACTGCCTTGCATTCACCATCAGAATCCTGTTTCTTTTTAAATAGGAACTAGAACAATTGCTAACAATGGAGACAAAGAATTACAGAAAGACGATAAAGTTTTACCAGAAACTCTTGCAGAAAGAAAGAAGAAGCAAAGGTAAGATTACAGCCACTTGCCAGTAGAAAACTGAGTGCGTATTACTTTTAAGGGCTTGTTCTGTAAATCAGTATCATTGATTCTTATGCTGTAAGTTTTAAATCTAAAGGTCCTGAAACTAAGTCTATGTTGCCCAAATTGAGAGGACAGCTACAGGAGATGAAGTCAAAAGTGCAGTTTCTTGAACTGGTAAAGAAATACGTGCAGGCAAGTCAGACTTTTTCGCTTGTGCTTCATTTGTCATTTCATTACTGTATCAATGTAGTTGGTCACTCAGATCACTATATAAAATGTGAAATGTTTTGTGTCAAAGTGCCAAATTAAACGGGATCTAAAAGAATTATTAAAATAAAAGTTAGTGCTACTAGTTTTGTTTAAAAAGGAAAAAAATAAACTCTTTGAAATGCAATGTAGCTTTAAGTTCACTGCATTTTGTACAGATTTTCCTCTCTATTTTCTTACATTTTATTTTATCGTGACCTTGTTCCTTTGAGCAGATGCTGTATGCAGAGCAGTGGGGTGTGGAATCCTGTGTGCTGCCTGCAGTCATTCACAACGGGAAAACTGACACCACGGACACGGCAGCTCTGGATGAATCATCATTGCTTCTTTACTATAACTCAGAGAAACGCCAATGTAATAATCAGAATGGAGTAAGAGTTCTGCAGGCTGGTACACCACTTGGTTTAATGGCTAATTTATATTCTAGGTATACTATATTTTGCACCTAAATTGGGACTGGGTTGAAGCATAGTTGCTAAATCAGGAAAAACTTGTCTCTGTGATAAATCCTATTTACTCAAGACTGAATAAATTTTCCTCTCTTGTATCAAGTTTCTGTTATATCTGTGAGCACTTATTTACAGAAATGGGCATAAAAATGGAAAAAGATTGGCTGGGCTTGATTAAAACCTGAAGCATTTGATAATAAATAAGAAACTAAGAACTTCAAACTTTTTTATCCTTTACTCATTTGAGGTTTTGCTCTGATAGTTGCCATAGAATCAAGGCTTTGTGTTACTGCCAGCAGTACAACAATTCTTCAGATCATATAATTTGGTAATTCTTATATTAGGCTCTGTTCCACAGATTATTGCCCCAATAATCAGTCCTTGGCATTGATCAAGATGCAGGCTTTTCTCAGGGCTTAAATGGGGACAAAGCTGCCCTTCAGCTAGAGTGAGGGCAGTGTTATTACAAGGTACGTGAGCTGTAACAGTGTGAAAGATGGAAATTTCCAGAGGCTCCATCAGACTTCTGCTGCTGTAGAGGGACCAAATTCCTCCCAGCTACTTCTCTCCACTCAACCTGACTGTGAGATCCACTTACTTACCCTGAGTGCAGCTTTTCCTGGTAGTTAATATTTTGCACAGTGAAGAAAAGGTTTTGAAATCAGAGCTTCCCCATTCATCAAATCCATCTTTCATGATGAGCTGTAAGCCAAGAGAAAAATACGACAATTAACCTGTGTTAAAAGCTTGAGAGTGTGTGTATATAAAAAAGTAAAACACCCTCATTTTTAATGTGTGTAATAAGTGTATTCTGTTGTTAAAGTGACTACTCTAATTAGAGCTACAGAGAATATTTTCTTCCTTAATGTATCTACTTTTTCTGATGTTATTATTAATAATAAAAAACTCTAAAGCAACATCACAAATGAGATGGTAGAAAAAAAGAAAAACATGTTCTATACTATTTAGATTGTAACTTTTGTTAATAATAGAAATGTCAAAGTGGTTATTGACAAAATTGAAAGTAAAGAAACTCTTTATAAAACAAATTATGCTTTCAGTGTTGGCAGACACAGTATTTGACATGTAAAAATAATAAAAGATCACGATTTTATGAAGAACTTGAGAATTTAAAATGCCTATTGATATTTTGAGTATTTTTTCCTGTTGCTGCACTCTAATGCAAAAAGATGATGTTTTCCTGCTTATCCGAGGCTTTTCATGTGCTTTACAGAAATGCATTTTTGGAAGGTTATGTCCAGCAGTTTCTCTACACATTTCGCTATTTCTGCACGCAAGAAGAATTTTTGCAGTTTCTTCTTGATAGAATCAGCAGCCCTTTATCCAGGTACAATAAATTTCCATGACAATATTATCAAAGCACAGTTGAGTTTCCCCTAATAGCAAGTAGCTGTTTCTCAAAAGTCCTACTTAATTAAAATGAATTTTTGTTTGTTTTGGTAAGACTCTCAACAAGTGAGAGTGAAACTAGAGCAAGAGCTGCATTTGACAATGTACTTACTTCTATTTTCTTCTGAATTCCAAGTCTTACTTTTATCAGTTATTCAATAGTGGACAGTAAGTAGAACCACAGCTTTGTTTCCATAGAGCCAGGGATTCTAGAGACATGAAATGTAGGAATTTCAGATAGTTCAGTCAAAATTAAATAATACTTGCAGGTTTTTTCAACACTTATTTTTTAAGTTAGAATTGGATATGAATTTTGTGTAATAAGTTCCTTCTTCTTCTCACCAGTGCAAGCCCAGATCTTTCTGCATCACTTACCAAAATATGTAACCGCAGTTTCTACATCCTGCAGGCTTGGATTGAAGACTGCTATAGTATAGACTTTGCAACAAATACTGGTCTTCTGTGTACCCTAAAAGAATTTATTTCTTCTAAGGCAAGTCAGAATTTCAGTAGATGCTTTAAGGAAAAAAAATTGAAATCGGTTATGGTATATTTAAGATTTTGATTAAAAAAAAAAAATTCCTAACTACACTTAAAGAAAATAAAAAAAATAATGCTACCTTTGACAGCCATGTTCAGTATGTCTGGTTTTGGACAGATGTGAATCTTACAACTATATTGTGGCTTACTTTTAGTTTATGGAAAAATGAGTTCAATATTCTGTTAACCTACTTTGCATTTACAGGTTGCTTCATTAAATGGCTATGGTGAGCGCTTGCTGTCACTGCTTGAGGGAGCTTCTGCCAGGAAAAACGGCAGTGCAGATCAGTGCTCCAGCATGGACAAATGTGAAGAGGAAGGTGAGGATGGCAGAAAAACATTACATTCCCTATGTAAAAAGCTCTCAGAAGACGTTTCCAGAAAGGTATGTTTTTTTCTTTAGGCTGCAGTGTATGGAGCACATTTCCATATATTATGTTTTGACAAAAACAGAAGTATCCAGTTTAGAGTCCAGACCATGTATTTAGTAAAAATTATGTACCTGCATTTTAAATTTTCTTTTGAAAGTATCTAAGGCCTAAACAGTTCTGTAACTGTGAAAATAATCTTGATTACTGTCAGCTGTTCCAGCAATAATAAATCAGATAATCAAAATTTTGAAAGCTGAATTCTTCATTCTTGACACGAGCCTGTGACTCATCATTACTAGGAAACCTTTACCCCCTTGTCAAACATTAATGCTTTTTCTTAGGCATAGATCTTTGTAAGACTATAAATACAGGAAAGCATCAGGAGGTGAGAGGTTTCCTGCTACAACTTCAAAGCTTGTAGCAAGAACTTGTCTGAACTTCTGTCTGTATTTACTATTTTATACAGTGTGCTAGAGTCCCAGAAGCCAGACTTTTCCTGAAAACAGACCTTTTTACATTGTGACCAAAATAACATGTGGAGGTCAAATGTATCAACAATGCACCAGCTGAATTTAGAATCAGCCTCCTGATAAAGGTGCAGGATTCCATGGGGTATACTGGGGATTCAGCCAAGAAAGGGCAAACAGAATAGAGAAACACAGACTTTTTTTATTGTCACTGCATGAGAATGATACTGGAAGACAGAAGAAGGAAAAAGAATGGAAAACTGAATATGTCTTGGAAAGGGATGTTTGATTCTAAGCAAAGTGGATACAAGAAATAATGAGAAGTAAAATATATAGAACTTCAGAATATAAAACATTTTATGGCACCAAGCTTGAATACACAGAGGCTTGTTTTAAATACTGATTGTTGATTGAGATCTGGCAACCTCCTGCTCAGACTCATCAACTTATCATCAATATTATATCAGCTTAAAATAGCAGTGTTGAGTAAACCAATTAGTATCTGGGCTAACGTTGAAGATTAGCTGAAGAGTTTTGTATGCACAGAGGTGTTTCTCTTAACGAAACATTCCTGAAAGTTACATCAAGGGGAGACATAGTGTTTGTTTTAGAGAAGTTATATCCTTATATTTATTTTTTCTACAGAACTTTTACTGGAAACTATCCAAAGGTTTGGGACCAATTGCACAATATCAAAGAGAGCGACTTCACACTAGTTCAACAGTTTTGCCGAAGCCATGCAGTTTTACAGAAGCTAAAGCAGATGAAGTGGGACCGTATCTCTTAACAGAGTACAGTGCACAACAGCTTTGTTGGCAGCTGACTTTGCTGCAGCAGGTACAGAGGTCTAGGTCTAATTGGAAGTAATACCTGTCTTCTTACTTTGCACTCAGCTTTATTTCTCTACCATTTCCCAACTGTGTTTCCAGATTATTTCATACTATTTTATAAGACTTTGAATTAAAATAATCCATTTTTCTCCATGAAATCTCTACAGTAAAATTTAGAGAGACTAATGTTATTCTTAGGCTGTGATCCCTCTCATAAATTTGTGAAGGCAGGGTGGGAGTGGGACACTGTCATTTTTATCCCCAAGCATTTTAAAAGAATTGTTAGAGCTGACAGCAGATGTATCTTGCTTTTTTTGTTTAGGAAGTATTTCTTAAGTGTCATCCAGTACACTTTCTAAACTCAAGAGCACTTGGTGTTAAAGACAAATGTCTTCCTGTGCAAAAGTAAGTTGCTTGTTTTAACTGCCCTTTTATTCTGTTGATGCACAATAATTTAACATGTTACACTTTTAAAACAGCTAGAGAGAAACATTTTAAATAGTTAGGGGTATTTTTATAGCCTGTTTATATGGGGTTTTTTGGTTTCAGGAGATTTTATGCTTATCTATGTACCTATGCACATACTTGTGTGTGGAAGGTCACATTTGCAAGGTGATTTCTTCAAAATCTAAAGCAGGTCAGGCCAAAATATTTCTAAATAGTTGTGTTGGAAGCTTGCTTCAAAGGTGTTTTATTTTTTGGCAGGGAAAAAGTGTAATGGATTCTAAAATGTGATCCTTGATCATGCATGTGTGTATGTATATAAAATCCCAGAAGACAATTACAGTCTCACAGAACAGCTGAGGTTGGAAGAAACCTCCCAAGATCATGTAGTCCAAGCACCCTGCAAGGTCAGCTAGACCAGGTTGCCCAGGATCATGTGCAGTTGGGCTCTTAATGTGAATGGGGACTCCACAGCTTCTCTGCAATGTTCATATTGTACTCTTAGATAAACGAGTTATCGGTATTCAAAGATACATAAGAATTTTCCTGTTGTGACTAGAGTGATTACCAACCCATTTAAATTACTTGCTCCTCAGTAATTAATGTTTTTATCCAGCCTCATGGACCTAATTGTGTTTTTTGTGGTCTACTTATATACTCAGTGGATTCAGCTAGCTTCTAATTAGTACTTGTTAGTGCACTACCTGTAGTAGCCTTTTGTGTGTAGAGATAGGGAATGAACTTCTAAAGCAAGTCATCTTTTACAGATTGTTCAGTGCTGAGGCTAAATCAACTGGTTTATACAGATTTTGGAGTTCAGTCATGGAAAACAAAGTGTGTGATGCCACTTGGTGTCAGGCTCAATTTCTTTTATGGCTGCAGATTTTAATGAGTTTGGATTTCTGGCTGTTACTTTGTGTGAGATCAGAGAGTTTGTTTTATTCACTAAGGAGTGGTGAAGGTGTCTTTATATACAGAGATGTATCCTGCATATGCTTATTTTTGATCACATATAATTACCTTGTAATTACAAGGAAGAAGTAACATGGCTTACTGTGTACATCACCAAATATTATAAGAAGACTGCAAGCAATGCAAAATTATTTTAAATGGCTAGAAGTTGGCCTCTTCACAATCAAGATTTTCTTTGAAAATCCAGTATCAGCAGGAATTATTTTTGCTTTTTTTTCCCCTATATTCTCCGTAGGGCAGTTTCTGCTGAGACAGTTTCCCTTAAAGTCTGTAATCTGTTTCTGTCTGAGTGCATACAAGACCAGTACCTTCTGCAGTTACTAAGAAATGCAGACAGTATCAGCACCTGGGTTGCTGCTGAAATTGTATCATGTCACACAACTAAGGTTTGTCATTGTTTATTGTATTAATAACAATGAAATTGTTTTTATTTGTTATTGTATATGGTTGCTATGCAGCAAAGCTGCAAGAAATACTCTGAAATACACCTGTGAGTGGTCAGTTTACAATGTGGTCTGTTGTCATAAGGAGGGTCGTGGATGTTTTGTAGTAGCAGGTGTCAAAACCTACTAGAATGTAAGAAATGGGTTGTCTGAGGAGAATACATGGAAACTTTATCAAAAACACCTGGGTAACAGAAAAGGAACAACTTTTTTTTGGAGGGAAATGTTATTACAGTCAACAATTTTGATAACAAATTGGAAAAAAAATACATTTCTTCGTTCTCATTTAATTTTACTATGTAGATCTAGTATGTATATTTAGTGTATATTTCTGTGTATATAGTATATGTTAATTTTTTTTCAGCTGCAGGTGAGCTTGTTATCAAAATTTCTTCTTATAGCAAAATGCTGCTATGAACAAAGAAATTTTGCTACTGCAATGCAATTCCTAGCAGGCTTGGAAAATCTTATTGTACGACAGTTACCAGTAAGTTTGGCACCCTATTCTGTAACTATTTTGCTTAATATAATCTTGTTCCGATATGGACATTAAGGTGAAAAACAAAAATATATTTTGTTTTATTATAAGGCCTGGAAAATTTTACCTGCAAGAGTAGCTGAGATAATGGAGGAACTCAAAGCTGTTGAGGTATAGTATAAAGTCTCTAATGTAAATATACTTCTTTGGGGTTGGAGAAGATGCAAGATCTACTGAAATAGGTGCCTCTGCAGGATGAAAACCATAATTATTGCTTTGTATTATGAAGGAGATTTTAATGTGTTTTAAGACTTTTTTACTCTTAATGAATTTTAATCTCAGGATTTTTCTAATGTTTGTCCTATGGGACTAAAAATCAAAAGAGGCATTTCAAAGCAAACTAAAACATTAGCTACATTAGATATGCTTTAAAATATTTCTGCAGGAGCTTTGGGGCTGTAGTCTATTCTGAAAAGTCTTTATTTTATGACAGGCTTTCTCTTGTTCATCTATAGAATTTTGAAACATAGAGTGAAGTTTTAAAATGCAGTTCTGGCTGTGATTTAGGACAATTAAAATCATGTATGAAGTATCTTTTGATTAAAGTTACTTTCTTTGTGTACTTTAAAAGTTTGCCACCAGATTAATTCACAGTGTTGTCTTCGATGTCAAAAGTTAATATTCGACAAATAAATAGGTAGTGTTAAATAGATGGAGAACTCACAAAGCCTTCACCGATACTTAATGTGAGATTAATGTGTGCATTTTTAAACTAGGTGTTTTTAAAAAGTGATAGCTTATGCTTGATGAAAGGAGACAGATTCAAAACTCTTCCAACAATTCCATCAGCCCATGTTTTGGCTATGCATGTCCAGCAACTTGAAACTGGAGGATTCACAATGACAAATGGAGCTCACAAGTGGACTAAACTTAGGTAATTATTTTAATTATATGTGTATATTACCTAACTTTTTTATTAGAATATTGTCTAATGGGATAATGAGAGCTAATGCACATCTAACTAAAAGTATCTGTAATATTGAAGAAAATGCTTGATGCCTTTAAAAATTTGGGGGTTTGATTTATGCTTTTGTTCTTATCATCAGCAAAACAAACTAATCTTTTTTACCATATTCTCTTACAAGAAATATTGCAAAAGTTGTGAGCCAAGTTCATGCATTTCAAGAGAATCCTTATACATATACACCAGATTTCAAGCTGCAGTCTTACCTCAGACAAAGAATAACTCGTTTTAAAGATGCAGACATTTCTGCCTTGGCAGCTGACAACTGTGCCAACTTCCATCAGATACCAGCAGAAAAACATTCTCGAAAAATTCAGGACACACTGCGCAGGATGAAAGCAACATTTCAGTAATTATTTATGTTTCATCTGTTCTACTCCAAGTTTAGACTGTAAACTGGATTATGTCGACTTCATCTACCGGACCAATTCCCAAGCAAATACTTAAGTGAAGTGACTTAAAATACTGTCTCAAGTTGAAATTATTATATTTCTTAACATGGAATTATAAAATGATGAGTAATCAGATTTGAATCACTGGCAACTGGATGGCAGATCAAAAGCATAAAAATAGAGATAAAAGTAGAGAGAGTATAGTTGAAAAGGATTATTATTTTTGTCACTGTTCTTTAGCATAAATAAATAATTAGCCTGAAAACAATCTAAAAATGCTGTGGAAATAAGTTAAAATTACAGTTTCTGATGCAAAGTTGGACCAGGAGAGTTTGGAGTATAGTTCATTAAATGTTGAATATATTTTTATATGGGCATAGTAAAAATATATCCGATCACAGTGTGCATATAATTCATGCACACAGATCCTCTGCTATTCATTGACTGTTGGTGTGTCTGTCTTGCTTTTATGTTGTGTATTATGAAAACTGTAATTGAACTTAAATAATGGGCTGTCTGTTTCTTCAAGCATACTAAGGAAGGAGAAGAATGTTGTCCTTCGACTTTTTTTTTTTTTGGTTTGGCTTTAATGTCATCAGACTAACCTGTTTCCAAATGAAAGTAAGTCTGAATCTAAGTGTTACCAATTTGTTGCTCTGCTTCTGCACTCATGGCATTGTGAAGACAGTAAATGTGAAATTGCCTCTTTTATCTGTGTTTGGCACAAGAGTCACTTTGCCAGTTTGTGCACGTCTGTATGTGTGCACATTTGAGTAGGGCTTTTGCTCCTGTTGCTCTTGTAGATTGCAGTACTCCAGCAGCATTCAATAGAAGGTAACTGTGTGAAATTTGGATCTTCAACTTGTAAAAGTTTTGGTGCTAACCTATGTATGGAGCTTACAAAACCTTCTACATGGCAATGAAATATGTTGCTATTGCTAGAAAATTTGGAGCTACACAGGTTTATGCAAGGCCAAAATGTTAAGGCTACAAATTGGTAGAGGTAGGGTAGGGCAAGAAACAACTAAAATAAGCACTGTCCTGAGAGTGGTTTATGTAGAACTGTATTTAAAAAAATTAAAAAGAAAATGTTTTCAGAGATGGGCAGATGAAGGGCAGACATGAAACTAAGTGTCCTTGTCATGTGTTAATGATGGAGAGGGATAACGATGTGAGCAATGGGAATGTGCACGTCTTGTATTTTGCAAACTGTACTGTTGTATTTGACAGAAGTGCATGTGCACATGTTAAAATGTAGCTTTCTCAGTGTTTAAGAGGAAAGCTTCTCCTTTTCTCTTGTCAGTAACAGCAATATATACATCACAGGCCTCTCATCTTTCTCAGTAAAAACAAGGTATATCAATACTTTCCATTAAATACCTCAGTTACTTTTCCATGCTAATACAATAATACTAACTTTTCTCTCTTACTCATTTAAATACTGGAGATCTCAGACCTCAATGGGGTTTTCTTGCATCTAATATGATTTATTTTGTTATTTATCATGTGTAGGTTTAGCATGTCATTAATTACAGTGTTGTGACTTACCCTTAAGGAACTAAATTGTATTGCTATTTCTCTAAAAATTGAAAAATGTGAAAACATTTAATCTTTATCTCCTATCTTTATATAATACAATGATTTAAGTACATTAATGATAACCTTATCTTCAGACATATTTCACATATTTTATCCATGTGCATTTATTTTAAATAATTGTTTTTATTAGTAGTTATTTGGTTTTCTCTCAATTAAAAATTACCATTCACTCAAAGCCACACCTTGCCTTTGAAAGACCATAAAATTTTAGGTAGCATAGGCTTTACTAATGTAAAGAACTCCAAAAAACTTGCTTATCACATGATCTTAATAAATCCATTTTATATAGTTACCAGTCAGACTGTTGAAATTGCTTTTGTGGATTTTCTTGCCATTTATATTTTGCACTCATGAGAATTAGCTCATATTTCTTACAGATTTTATCAGGATATAAAGCAACTACTATATCTAAAAAATACTATGTTTATTCTATGACGATAACTGGTGCTATACAAGAATTCAAAAATCCTCTCATGTCTTCTGTGTAACCGTGTATCAGACCTTATAATGCCATTAATGCATAGTACTGAGTTACAGTACTATGAGCGGTTTCCATCAATCAGACATTTAAGATTTTGTATTTTGTTTAGGCACCATCCAACAACAACAAAAAAAAAGCAGTTCAGGGCACTGGACGGTTTGAGTTGATGTTACCAGAGAGACATAATATGGAAAGCTTATCTGGGCATGGTGGAGCCTAATCATCCCAGCCATGATTAAAATCTCTGCAAATAGATGCTTATTTCTTGTCATATCTGATAAAACTCATCAACAGTAACAGGGTAAATTATTCACCTAAGTAGCAGAAACTCAATACTGTTTTTTGCAAAAAAGATAGTAGAACACATCGAGGAAAAAAAGTGCTTAAATGACAGATCCACTTTTTTTGGATAACAACAGAGTGGCTGACATGGCTTGTTACAAAAATGCAAGGTTGAGTCCAATAATGCCCTGAAGAGGTCTGCCAGCATTTGGTGTTACTTCATGGCTTCATTAACATGCTGCGGTTTGTTTGGGACTCTTCAGGCAAACTTAAAACTATGATCAATATTTAAAATTATCTTGACAACTTAGAATAATGACACACACAAAAATGAGATATGTCACACAGATATATGCAAAACTCTAGGATAATCAGCTGCATAAATATAGACTAGAATTACTGGGAGTTTTTTGTGGAAAAGGGAGGCCAAAGAATAAAGTCACTTATTCTGGGGAAGCAGTGTCTTGATATCCCCTTAAGGTATCTCCTAATTCTCTGTTTCTTCATGCAAGGAAGAGAAAGGGCAAAGGGCCTGAAAATAAAAGGCAGAAAAAGAACAGATGATTCCTGAGATGAATACATAGATCCAAAGATATTAGCAAAGTAACTTTTCTCTGTGAAGGTAAACTGCAGGTCAAAGGTTGGATAATTCTGTTACAGACCATTGTTGAGAATACAAAATCCTCTGAATTAGTTTATTATTTAAAAGGTAGTTGACCAAAAGACTGAAACCTAGAGAAATATATATGGAACTCAATAGACTGCCAAACACAAAACATGAGATAGCTGATGAAATACTGAATATCTTAGGCTGCATCTAAAATGGCAAGGATGATGTATTTTAAAATGTCACAAATAGTCCCTTATTTTTTGTTGCTCCAGACCAACGTACTTCGACTGAGGTCCCTACCCCTACCTGCTTATCCCTCAGATGAAAGCGAGAATGTGATTTTCTCTGAACCTGGCATGAGCACAATTTAGATACACCTTTGTATATATAAACTAGTGCTGGAACCATGGGGAATAATCTTACTATTTAAGATTTTACAGTGTTTAATAGTCAAACTAGTTGAAAATCTGAATGTGGAAAGCAATCGATGAAAGTTACAATGAGGCAAGAGAGTTCTTAATTCAAAGGAAAGGGATGAAAGAAGCAGAATAATAACACTGGGCTTCAAAAAAGCAAATTTCAACAATCTCAAAGAATTAGTACACGAGGTCGTGGGGAAGGAATTGTAAGGCAAAGAAGAACTGAAGAGAGCTGAGGGTTTCTAAAAAGAGGTTTCTAAAACAGGCCTTATCTTAAGTATAACAACAGCCTATCCTTATGCAAAGGAAAGAAAACTGTTCCAAGAGCCATGGCTACATTAAGGGCTCATTGGTAACCTGAAAAAAATATGCTGAGAAAAAGTAGGAACAAGAAGACTGCATTGTCGAGAACAAATATAAAAGAACAGTGCAGCAGGTTAGGAACAAAACTGAACAGACAAAATGGTTTTGTTAGCAAGAGAAATGCAAAACAATAAAAACGGATTTTTAAATATTTTTCTATTATAGAATAAGAGCGCTCTGCTTGCCAGGGGAGGTGAGTAAGTATGAGATGGTGCAAATGCCTGAAGTGCCTGCTGTTTCACTGCCTACCCTCTAAACAATGCCGATCATCATCAAAGTTAACCAGGAATGCAGGTCAGAATGGGAGACTTATCAAGCTAATTAAATGTATTATTAACTTCTGATTAAATCTGTTCTATAATAATGAGGAAAACTGAAATAATCTTGGAATTACTGTATTTTTGGTTAAGGAAGAACGAGTTCCCAGAGAACCAGAAAACAATATTACTTTTTAAAAGTGGGTAAGAGCACAGGAATGAGTGGAAAGGTGAGGTGAGAGAATGACAGAGAATCAGCCAAACTTTGATACTAGAAGACTTGGTGAAAAAGCTGTCTAAGAATCTGTAAGCATAGGGACTAATTTAAAAGGTTGGCATGCATTTGTCCATGGAGTAATTTTTAAATAGTCTAATGGTCTCCTTTGTCAGGGCAAGTGTTGCAACAGATCAAACCAGTATGCTGAAGTCAGTAAATGCCTTGGCAACAGATCGCCCTGACCTGATTATATGTAAGGTTGC
This sequence comes from Sakesphorus luctuosus, assembly GCA_013396695.1. Classification (NCBI taxonomy): domain Eukaryota; kingdom Metazoa; phylum Chordata; class Aves; order Passeriformes; family Thamnophilidae; genus Sakesphorus; species Sakesphorus luctuosus. The sequence goes on from VWZD01009265.1 coordinate 142,172, forward strand.
TAAGATTCAGATAATGGGACTCTTAAGGTGAATATACAGCTAGTTAATACATCATTTCAAAGGGTAATTACCAGCGTTTGTTACATTGTGAAAGTAAATTTAGTGAGGGTAGGAAAACCCATATGTTATGAGTGAAAAGTAGGTGCAGATTCCTCAGGGAACAAGGAACAATCCTAATACCTGAAAGCTTTGATGTTATCAAAAGCGTAGCATTCTCACAGTGAGAATTCTGTGACCCCAGCGCTAATCAGGTGGGGACCCAGTGCAGTGGAGCCCTGCTCAAGGGTGAAGCTCAAGGGAAAGCACTGCAAGAAGTGAGTAATGAAACCTGTGCTGATTAACATTTCGTCCATATGCAATGTCCTGATTTGCTCATTAGCTAACCCAGGTAATGCAGATGCTGTGTCTGAATTCCAGGGTTCATAGATGGCCTGCAGCTTGGCAGCCATGCAGATGGGGGGAAGCAAACTATCCTGGCTCACTGTAATGAGGTAAGACATGCTTGGTTCTCCACACACTCAGAAGCAAACTATCCGAGGTTACAGTAACAACAAGATAAGACCTGCTTGGGAGTCTACACGCTCCAATGAGGGAGGCAAACTATCCGGGGTTGCCATAACAAAGTCTGCTCACACTGTATTCTGCATTATTATATGTAGGACTTGGATCATTTGTGTCTGTGAATTTTACTGTTGAAATACAAGGTGGGATGGAAAGCACACTTACACAACACAGATTGAAGAAACTCACAATAATCATGCTAACAGTTTAAATTTAAGCTTTGTCTTACATTTATGAAGGATAAATATTACATGAAAAATAACTACAGAGCTTCAGAAAAAATCTTTGGGGATCCTAATGGATCACAAGCTGAATGTTAATCTATGTATACAGTTTTCAAAAAGCAAAAGAAAAGGGGGGAGCAGTGGAAGACCTGAGGTGTGCTACACAAGAGCTATATATGATAGAAGGCAATTATTTTGCTCTGTTTGGCCTATTAAAGGATCAGCAGGAATACTTCACCATTTAGACACTGCACCCGAGACATATACGGGCAAAATTAAAAATAGAGGATCACAATAAAGACATGTTAAGAAATATAAAATGAGACAGAAAGAATTTGACTTACATAGACAAGATTAGATTGAGCCAGAACAGTAAATGTGAAATGTTGCTGTAAAAAGTTGTAGTAGCTGCAGAGTGAGGGTTTTTTTCTCATGTTTTGTGAAGCTTAAGCAGTATTGAACTTCAAGCAAGGGTGATTATGTTTCAGTTTTTACCTTGGAAAGCTTCATGTGAAGCACTGGAATAACTTACCCATCTGTAATGCACCTGTAGGATCCCTTTTCCTGTAAATTTGTAATAACAGATAAAATGGTCATAAATGCACAGGCCTATTTGTTCCTTCCCTGTGAAGGGAGAGGGACTGAGCACAGATCTTTAGTCCTTCCGTGTTTCTCAGTAAAATATATTGGACACACATTCAAATACTTAGCTGCAATCAGGGAATGCTATTAATTTGGTTATTAGTGCAATTGTATTCCAGTCACTGTAATTTTCAAGGTTTTATTTGCATAAATAGTTCATGCTGAAAGTGGGTTTAGAGTCCAAGCCTGCTATGCACATCCAGGTGTTGGGGGAGTCATTTTAACTGCTGAGACCTGAGTCTCCAGGAGTGTTCATGTGTACATGTGGCACTTAGGCACATGGTTTAGTAGTGGACTTGGCGGTGCTGGGATAATGGCTGGACTCGATGATCTTAGAGGTTTTTCCCAACCTAAATGGTTTTCTGATTCTGTCACTGCCTCAGCTACTTTTCTACATCTTCCCTTCCTTTATGTAGCAGTTTCCTGGATGTGAAGTCTTAATATAACCAGGAGATGGCGCAAGAGACCCGTTGCAATCTCTCAGATATACGGGCCGCACTGTGAGCAAAGGTATCGTGAAAAACGATCGGTCTTCCAGATGTCTGCCTAAAATCTGCCCATTAGAAACATGCAAACACAAAATGGCAGGGTTTTGTTTATATTCCGTTTTAAAACGAGCATGTATTTGCATTCAGCCTTCAGCTGCTTCCTTTAATCTTTTAAGAGAACTTGTACACACGGCTTCCTAATTTTAAATCTTAATTATCCTCTATCCATGTGTAATGCACTCATTACTGCAAAACCTGGCTAAAGAAGTACACTGCATTGCTCAGAGGAAACGCAGACGTCAAACTGCAGGTTACAGAGGCAGTGTTAAGCATCTTACCTAACTACGTTTCTGTCCTCCCCCTCTAAGCCCAGTTTTTTGCTTATCAGTAAACGGAGAGGGGATGTCAGGACATGTTTTTACTCCCTGTTTGGGATACAGTGAAGGCAGACTTAGTGTCATTTATACTCTGTTGCTGCAGTTATATATCCTGCCAGAGTTATTTTCTTCGTAACATTTGCAGGATCTTTGATGGAAGTGATTGGAATAAAGAAAATAGGAAGAAACTGTGTATAGTGAGGAATACAGAAGAAGGGAGAAATGACCGGAAATGAGAAATGAAGAAGAGCCTTGAAGTCAGGGGAGGGAAAAAAAGTAGTGACATTTATTTCCATTTAATTTTAACAGACTTGTTTTGGAGCAGTACAAAGACGTGATTTATATTAGGTGTAAGTTAAGGGAAGGAAGAGTCAGTAAAACATTTTCACTGCTGGGCCCAATGCATTTCAAAGCAGCATTGTATGGCATAGACCAGGATGGGCACAAAGGGTGATGGATGACCCGAGGCTGCCAGCTGTGATACCTCATTCTCCTACTGACTGCCTCATCATGCTCAAATGCTAACTCTAAAATCAAGGGGAAAATGATTCATTCTTTAATAGCTGGAAGTGAAAAGTTACTTTCAAGAATGATAAATGCTTTGGTCAGTATAGCTAAGTTTCCTTAGAAAGTATTTGTGGGAAACATGAATGTAATAGGAGATTTCTCATGTAATTCATTCATACTTTTATAGGTTGTTAAATGTAACTTTAGAAGTAACCATCATTTAAAAAAAAATCCTTCAGAAAAACGCCTTGATGTAACGTTTGAAGTTAGCTTCTCTGTTAGGTTTTGGAAAGATTTCAAGGTGTCTGTGTGACATTTTGTGATCTTAATCAGTTTGCTAGTTTGAATGATCTGAACAATTACTGAAACCAGTGGGATTTATATGAATTTGCATATGCACCCTATAGGTGCAGCTCATATCTTTAGATAATTCATATATTTAAAACAATGCAGATCATAAAGCACCTAACAATACCTATGTACTCTGGAAAATAAAACCATTTCCAAAGCCCCTTTTCATGCTGCTTCCTTTCAAAAATTAGTTTTTAAAGTCTAATTACTAGTCCAGACAGACTTAAACTAACTACAGGCTTCTGAGCAATTTTGTTTGAGCAGTGTCCATGGAAATCTCTCTCCATGGCAATATGATAGCAGTGAGTGCTGAAGAAGGATTTACATTCCTGACACTTGGATGGTTTTCCAACTATAATAGTTTGTCTAACAAATAAATAAAATAATCTGGTGCTGAAGCTTGCTTCTGTACTAACAGCAGTGCATGTTTTAAATGTAGTCCTGATTCATACTGAATAGGATTTTTTTAATAAGCTTATATTTTGGTAATGAACCATTAAAAACATAATCCATGTAAGTGTTTCCTTTTTTCATATTTCCAGCATCTCTGTGCAGAATATATATCTTTTTAGAACATCTCACTGATTCTGCATAGCTGCCATTGGCAGCCCTGTGTTAAGGAGCCATGGGAGCTCTTGGCATTTTGAGTGCTGTGTTGATTTAGATCACTTCAAAACATGACAAAACATTCAATTTTTGTCTCTGCATTGTATCTGTTTATTCCAGGCCCTCCAGGTATTTCTGCACATATGGTCTTTAAATTCCTCATGGAAAAGTAGCTCTTACTCTGTCAAAGAGGAAAGATTATAATAATTGATAATAAAGACATTGCTTGGAGGCCATTTGTAATGCTTTTAGTAATCACCCCTAAAGAGTGATTACTCAGAAATGGGTTAACACGTCAGGGCAAAGACTGTGTGAATTGTATAGCAGATGGCAGCATCCCTGGGCAGGCCTTCCTGAAAAACCTCCATGTCCACAGATGAACACACATCTTCCTGTGCCTATTTTTTACATTTTGAGTTCCATCACCACCTAGCTACTCCCAAGGATAACAAATTCACTCTATTCTAGTCTCCCAGAACCCTCTGCTGTTATGGTAAAGGGTCACCTGCTGGTCCAAACTCACAGTCCCTTCTGTTTGTCTTGTATACTGCCACTACAGCAAAGCCAAGTGGTGGCAGTTTTCCCCAGTACCTATGGGGAACCCAAGGTACTTCGTAACTAACCCTCAATTACTCTCTTTTCAGTTCCTCCATAGCTTTACTAGGAAGGGGATATCTCAGCACAATCCTGCCCCTCTGCAGGGCTCTGAGCTGGTTTACTAAGGCAGAGATGAGCTTTGGGCTGAACGATGTGGAGCAGTAATTAATTCTCAAAGGCTGAGCTGTTATGCCAAAATACTTCTATTGTCAACTACCTATTAGGCATCCAGGCAGGACCAGGTAGTTCTGCAGTACCTACTCAGCATGAGACCATTGCTGTGTGTACACATTTCTGCAAAGCTGAAGGGGAAGGTGCTGACTCCAAAAGAAGGCAACTGTGTATTCTACAAACATCTGCATAAAGTACTGCTGTTATCTACGGTGAATGGATCTTCGGACTCCTGCTAGTGGCAATCATGTTGGTATGTCTGAGTTCTTTGTCTCTGCCACCCTATAGCAGCAGAGTAAAAGCCATTGCTCTACTCTGACAAATTCCATTAGCGTGAACAGGTTTTCATCTCAGTAATATCACTGGATTTTAAACATGATATTTCTGAATCACAATTTAGCAGGAGGTTTTCAAACAAGCAGCTAATGAATAACAGATAGAAAGAAGGCAGCTTAAGAATTTTAGATGAAATTAAACCAGCAGCTGTTAAATATTGTAGCAGTCATTACATTCAGAAGTCATCTGCCATCTATCCAGGATACTTACACATTTTATGTGTAATGAAAATGAGATTTGGTTTAACCTTGTCACAACATGATCAATTTGTGTCTGTGGGAGGTCAGCATATGACACTATCTTTCTGCAGGGCCATTTTTTCAATACAATGCAATTAATAAACCAGCAGTGTATAAAGATGTCAGTTGCAGCACAGATGGTAAAAATGTTTCAAAATCTGTAAAGGCAGATGTATCAGTGCATGCTAAAACTCAGGATTTTCTGTTTTTTAGAGCTCCATCATAGGTCATGTATTTTTATCCTACACAACAGCTTGCAAAGTGTCTTTAGTTGTTGACATAATAGAGATAGGCTATTCTATACCTTAAAAATATTTGTATAGAGATATGTAGGTATATAACGTATATAAGAATGTAAGCATGCAAGTAAATTATTTATAGTTGTATATAATATTCTGCAGGGACTAAGAATGGAAATAATTCTGGGCACATGGGATATATTTATCTCATTGGGGTGGGATTTTGCCCTATCTGTGATGCAGAATGCTGTTAAAGTAATCGAATACTGCTTAATTGTTAAATACAGCTGACTCAGGGGACTTGCCATTTAGTGATTCAGTGAACAGAGTGGATTCCTGTAAGTCTCCTCTCCATATCCTGTCTGCTTGGTCTGCTCTGTGAAATAGGTTGCTGCCAGAATTGTCTAATACTCAGAGGTTCTGATATTTTAAAGCCTTGCCTTAGGTTTGTCGTGGGGGTAGTCTTCACATTGACCTAATGAAAAGAATAGTTAAGGAAGAACTGTGCTTGGAATATTCGAGGTGGGGAGGGGGAAGGGGGTGTGTGTGGGTGTGTGTTATAAAACAGAGGAAATTTAAAAGCAGTCTTGTACAATCTGGTCTAGCAAACATTCTAAACTTTCCATTGTTAATCAGAAAACGTTGAGGTTTCAAGTAATTAGACATCACTTTCATGCGGGACAGAGGGGAACCCACAAATATATATATATGTATATATATGTGTATATATGCCCTGCAGCGCTTTGTCCATGCTAGAGATGTTTGTGGACTTCTTTAAGTTGCTAACCCATGCGGGAGACATTAATGCTTGAATGTTTATTTAGACATTTTTACACCAGTTCCCTCAGTTTCCTCCAGGTAGCTTGTTTAGTGGGTTTAGGCTGCTGCTGCAGTGTCATTCTCCACCTACACAGGCCAGAAACAAAGGGCTCCAGGGAGGGCTCTGGTCATGCATGGTTGTGGTTCTAAATTCGTTATTAGACACCTTAAATAAAGGTGACAATCATGTTTGTATTTTTGGTTGGTTAGAGACAAACTCTCGAACAGTGTCATCACTGCTAGAGCAGAGTAGGACTCCAAGTATGCCATGAGAATGAACAATCAAGGAGAGACAGAGCTTAAAAGGAGTTCACAAGTTAAACTTGAATATGATTCAATGAAACAATTTTCTGATTAACAAAAAGCTGTAGAATTTCATGATGAATGGATTTAGCAGCTATATCTGGAGTGGACAAGTGGTTGAAATTTGGTTTTAGGAAAACATAGAAAAAGGGTTTGAATAAAGCTTTTTACTGGATTAATATAAAGAAAAACATGTATCTTTATAAGATTAAAATTAAATACATTGGAAGATTTAGACAAACTAAGTCGGAGGGTTTCAGTCTTCAAACCTCTATGTCACTGACAGTCTTAAGAAATGCTTAGAAGCATAGTTACAGTAAGTGTTACCACAAAATGATGTGCTGAGAAATGTATCAGGAGTGGCAGAATAACAAGGCCAGTCACAAAGTAAGCAGACAGTAGAGCATTGGGTTTGTGTGCAGTTGGTAGAGATGAGTGTAAAGCAGAAGGCAACAATAAGGACAGACAAATCAGACACGCAATCATGATTTTTGGGAGCAGACTGATACCAAGGAGGAGTGTGATAGGAGTTATCAATGATGTGGAATTTCCACGCTGTTCTTGCACAAGAAGGAGGGAAGGGTGAAAAGGGAAGGGAATTCATTGTTACCCTGCAGTGAAAAACTGCCCATAAAGCACCAGGAACCTTTTGTCAATATACTACAGAGGCATTACTGCAGCAGCCAAATGTTCCTGTTGCAAGCAAAACCCAGAGATGAACGGGCACACTTCTGAAAGACACATATAGGTAATAAAAGGAAGGACAGGGAGAGTAAAATAGCAAAGCAACCTGTGTGACCTGCAGAGCTGCAAGAGATCTGGGAGGGAAGAGAGGAATTCTGTAACCTCAGCAGAAATCTCAGCAGAATGGTAATTCTAAGGCAATATTTGTAATTTTCTGATTCTTTAGTCCACAAACCCTACTTTTATATAATCCACCATAAACCTGTCTATTCGTAGAACCCAATGACCTTGACATTTGTCTTTTTCTGTTTCACAACCTTCTCCAAACTCCTCAGCCCTGTGCCTGTTCTTATAAGCTGATGATGCAGTCCCGGAGAATGCCGTGAGTGATTTTCTCCACTTGCCTGCCTCAGGCTGTCTCGAAAACGCAATGCTCAGCCAGAGAGGAGTAGGCTTAAGAAGAACCCTTTAAACAGTAGATCTGGTGCTTGACAAGGAAAGAAAAAGCAAACCCCGGGGAAAGGGGAGTACGAAAACAGCAGCAGCGTCTCCTCTCCCGCCAGCGGCTGGGGCTGCTGGTCCCCGTGCGCTCCCCCGGGGGTATATTCTCCAGTGCCGTTTGAGGCCGCTCAGCTCCATAAATGCCATTTGCAGGGGGATAGGATGTAACAAGAGCTGTAAATCACTAATGGCAGAGTGAACTCCTCAGGGGCAGACACGGCGGAGCCGAGCCTCCGCGAGCTGGGGCAATGTGTGAACGGTATCTTTTGTTGGGGGGGGACGACTGATCGCAATTAGATGACAGTTATCTGGCCCTTTGATGTGTATTTACACAAACAACGCTTTCCTCCGGGAGTTGAGGTATAAAGGAGCGGCCCGTGCTCACTGACACCCTCCCTCGCGGCACCTCCGAAACGAGGCAGGATGACTAAGGCCCCTTTCTCCGTGGAGTGGTTGTCCCAGAGCAGCCAGGCTCTCAACAGCCCCACCGAGGGCTCTCCGCACCGACCATCCTCCGCGGGCCACCGGCCCGGTTCTGGCTTCAGCCCCGGCTTGAGCGACCGGAGGCGAGAACAGTCCGCCGGCCCGCGGGCTGGGAGAAGGGGCAGGAGCAGGGACCACGTGGCAGCCACTCCCGCTGCAGGTAACCACGGTCCCCACGGCCAGCGGGGCATCCCGGAGCTCCAGCGCCGGGGGAGGAGGTCTGGCGGGCCTGGGCCACCCGCGCGGACCCGGGGAGGCACCACTGCCTGGCGGCTGCCCGGAGGCGAAGGTCGCGGGCGGTTCGCTACACGGTCCTCGGGCGTGGCTGACCACCCTTTCTTCCTTCTCCCCTGTCCCCAGGAGCAGGCGGGCAGCTGTCGGGAGCTGGGCAGCCACCGCCAGAGGAGGGTCCCGAGTGCTCGCTCCCCGAGGAATCCGGCGGCCGGGGCGGGCGGCGGCTCCGCACAGCTTTCAGCGCGGAGCAGATCAGCACCCTGGAGAGCTCCTTCCAGCGGCAGCAGTACCTGGGCGCCGCCGAGCGCCGGCAGCTGGCCGGCAGGATGCGCCTCTCTGAGGTGCAGGTGAGTGCGGAGGCACCGGCTGTGCCGTGGGCTTGGTGAATAACGACAGCATAGTTCCAAGTAACAAGATAAAGAGCAAACTGCGTGCCGTTGTAACTTCATCTTTTCTCCTGCCCCCAGATCAAGACCTGGTTTCAGAACCGCCGCATGAAGCTCAAGAGGCAGCTGCAGGAGTTGAGGACGGAGTCCTTCTGCAGCCCTCCTCTCCCGTACGGACCTCAGAGTGATGTGCTGCCCTTGCCTCTCGCATACGTGGCCCGACCACCACCTCTGCCCCGGCAAGGGGCTGCCTCCGAAGGCTTCACCTTGGCGGCTCTGCCAGCACCTGCCCTGGACCTCAGCAGCGCCTGCAGAGCACAGCCAGTTGGCTTTTGGGCCACACCCTGCTTTGTAGGGTACAGGGATCCCAGAGCTTTCTTGCTGGGTGTCTGACCCTCTGATATGGACTACGCCTAAAGAGGATTTGCACTACTGACAGATATCTGGGCTGCCCCTGTCTGTAACTGCCTGGCGGAGTTATGATCCAGCACTAAACAAAATATTTGACAAAGACATGCTGGACAATCTGAATCATGGACTTCATGCCCATGCATTTATAGGCAACTGTAAAAGAGAAACAGAGTGGGACAAACACTAATATAAAAGGGAATCTTGTAATATACCTATTTTTCCAGCTTTTGTATGAATTCCTTCCACAAGGATTGTAGAGCTATTCATCCTGCCCCAAAAGAAAGCTCCTTTTCATATAGACTTTTTATCATCTAGATTTATTCTGCCCCTCTGCAATTTACCAAGAGTGAGTGCAAAAAAGTAGGAATTTCCCCCTGCCTTCTATAACAGGTATCCAACCCCTTCAGCTATTTCCCAGATGGGATTTTCTGTCATGGAACTGTGCTTTTAACCAAATACACCTGTTATTTAATACTGGACTTGCTATAGTAGTGGAACAGATGTTTTTATTTGAGACCCTTAAACATATTTATGTTATTTTAAGATGTAAAAAGTTACTTTCTAAATAAATATGATAAAATATCTTCATGCTTTCATGTGTAGCCTCAGTAGATTAGTAAGGACTTCTTGCATAAACAGATCATGGAAAGGTTATTAAAATTTCTGATGTACAAAATAGTATCTTATCAACTCACATGCAAGTAATGGGGTATGAGGGTGAGATCAAAAGAAATTTAACATTCCAATGCTGTTCTTCCATAAGTGACAGTAAAATTCCTTCCCACTGTGCTATGCACTTTAAAATTTGAATAATGTTCTAAAAACTTATGATCAAAATGGCCTGATTTCAGGCCAGAGAAAGTGCTCTGAGAGGTGATCCTTGACTCATGTAAGATGACATAAATCAAAGTCAATTGTCAACTAACATGAAAAGAGCAATAAAAATTTCCATCACTTTAGAGGTGATCTCGGGGGTTATTGGAAGATTTCCGGCACACTTGTAATCTGGGTTCCTGTAATGAATGGTCTGAAGGTTCTCCGTCAGTATCCTTGAACACACCTACTTCCTTTTGTATAAAGGGGGCCAATCTGCCACTTGAGTACACTTGCCTGGTAAAAATCAACATTATATGCCCCTGTGGACAGTGGGCTTTGTAGACGTATTCGGAGGTCTCCTTAATTATTTTATAATCTATGATGTATTTTTCTGACCTTTTGAGATCTTAGTATTTATTTGCAATTGCATAGACTATATGTCTCTAATGCAAGATTTCAGCTAAATAAAAAAAGGACTCGAGTATTACCAAAAGGTTATATTGATTCGAAGAAGTCTCTCAGACTCTTTCAAATGTTATTAGGGAACTGGGATGTCTCCAGAAAGCTCTGAAATGGTGAATATTTTCCTCAGCTTTAAAGCAGTAACGTTTAAAATAACAAAACAGTCAAGACCAATAAATATCAAATATCAAGACCAATAAATACATGAAAGTGTTAAACGTGAGAGACTAGATGTGGCTATGCCGTTTTCAAGAGGATAGCTGAAGAATTGGGTGTTTCCTTTATAATCCTGCATGGCCACACTGGAGAGAGAACCCCGCCTCTCCTCTAAATGCTCTGCTCACCCGCTACAAAAATAGCCCCTCGTGCTGTCAGAGGCCAGAGTGGCGGGCTGGGGGGCTGAGGAGCGGCAGGCAAGGGCAGAGAGCACTCTCGGAGGGGACCGGCACTGCCCGCAGCGTTGCGGGAGCGCTCCAGCCCCGGACCAAATGGGGGGAGAGTGAAAGGGAAGGGGGGACGAGCAGCACCGCAGCTGGGCCTGGGGAAAGTGAGAGACAGATGAAAGGCCTCAGGAGGAAAGAGAGAGAACAAAGTGCGCCCACCTGCGGAGGGGAACGTTTCCGTGGGGAGAGGGTTTGTGCGGGGGAGGAGGGTGTCATCGCCTGCTCAGCCTAAGGGTAAGAAGGGAGATGCAGGAGCACATCGTGTCGGGTCCTCAGATATTCCCGGTGAGACATCTTTCCGGGCCCTGGGTTGCATCCGCCCGTTCCCGAGCTCGGCTCGGCCGAGGTCCAGCGATGGTCGGGGTTGGAGAACAGTTTCTCCTCTATACAAAGATTTAGAGCAAGGCAGGCACAACGGGAACTGCCCCGGCCAACACAGTGCTGCGATCCTTGCCGTGATTTAAGCCCACGAGGGTGGTGGGAACCACACAGGGACAAGCGGGACTGTGGGGCCGAGCGGCACCGGCCACGGGGCGGTCTCGGAGGTGGGGGTTCTGCCTGTGGGGTGGGTGCGTGCGGCTTCCCGTGATCTGGCTGAGGCTGGTGGGTTTCGTGCCAGAGACGAGGGCTGGTTAGTGGGACTACCGGAGCGACCTATTCTGGCCGTACTGAGCTGCGGGACGGCTGGAGAGCAAAAGCCGGTCTCTGAAGGAGTGCTAATGGACACTTAACATAATGACTCCTTGGCCACACGTATACTTAGCAAGCACACGAAATGCCTTGCCAGTGTTTTGGCAGCGTTAGCTTGCAAATACTGCTCCGCTTCCCGACAATTGCTCAAGTGAACGCGAGAGGTGATGCTCATTTGGCTGAGTGGCTAGTAGTAGCAAATTCCTCAGAATATCTACATAATAATTCATCTTCTACCTGCAAAAGTCTGCTTTCTCTAGACGGCAACTACTACATTCCAGTGGTCTAGAAAACTGTATGTGACATCATTCCGTTTTTGCTAAAGCGGTCCCATTCTGGCACTAAAACGTGAATGCAAGTTTTCCCTTTTATCTGTGAGAAAGAAACTCGGACTTCATGGTTTATTCCTGCTTCTCATCCACTGTGTTTTATTCCTAGCAGCAGTAAAGGGGCACTAGTATCACTGCCGGCCCCCTGCAAGCTGGCAGCCCGGGCAGCTGGCAGATCGGAGCAGCCCGGGTTCTGCTCCGGCACCGCACCCGCCGAACGCCTCCGCAGCCAACCCTCGGGGCGCCCCACCAGCGTGGCGCGGGGAGCACCCTCCCTCTTTGTGTCGCCTCAGATACTGGAATGCTCTACGGCAGGACCAAGCCGTGTTGGCAACTCAGCTACAAACGGGGAGATGGGGGGAAAACAGGCAGAAAAAAAAAAGCCGAGTCGATTAGCTGGGGAGGAGCAGCTTAATGCTCGTGGGACGAAACTGTCGGAACCTGCGGCCCGGGGGTTCTCGGCGAAGAGGCTGTATAATCTGGATACTGGGCTCTCAGGGGAGGAAAAGGGAATGGGAGGGGGGAAATTGCCAGAGCGCTAACTTCAAAGCTTTTCTCCCCTGCAGTGCTTGGAGCGGAGGGGGAGAAACCTGATTGAATTAGCACCGCGGGTGGGGGACCCGGCGGCAGCCGCGCTCGGTACCGCCCGTCCCAGTTTCACTAGAGCAGCCATCCGAGGACAGGGAATAGGATCGGGATATATTACCACAGTCACCCATCACCCTCCTCCTCCCCCCCGGCCCCGTCCCGCAGCTCCCCAGACACGGTGGAGCCACTCTTTAAAAATGAGGTGAAGTTATTCGGTGTTGTGTGCTAATCGAGAGAGATCTCGCACTGTCAGGCCATTACATCTAATTGCTGCCCATTATCTCTTTCTTTGATACGCAATTAGATGACAATTAACTTGATAAATCCCGCTGAAGAGGAGGGAGAAGTAAAGAGGAGAGACCTATTGGTCTTGATGTGTTCCTTGTGTTAACTTTATTACTTTTCCTTTATAGTTATCTCTTAAACTCCTAGGCTTCGACCTAGTGTTATCCGGTAACACTACCTAGTAGGGAGCTAACCCTAGAGTATTTTTGGTATTCAGGTAGGTTGAGTGCTTTAGTTCTTATTTCAGCTCTTAGTTATTCTGCCCGGACAATTCTGAACAACTGTGGAGGTGTCACAAGTCCTCTGGCAATGTGGCAAAGGCGTGCATAGAAATTCAAGTACTAGTTTTTATTTCTAGCTAACTTGTAGTTAACTTATCTAGGCACTTTGTCCACTGGTTCTGCAAAGAACACAGAAATATCTCCCCGGCAATTTTTTTTTAATGCAAAGTGGGTGTTTGCTCCCACAGTCGCTGAATGGGAGGAATATCTGGGCTTGCAGCGTGTGAGCCAGGAGGGAAGAGGCTGCCGGGTGTGTCAATAGCATTTGTCATTTATTGTGTGTTAGTTCGCATTGTTCCCGTGGGCAAAGGAGCGGCGGGGTGATGGCACTGTTAGTGTTCACAGGTACTTCAAACAAAAAAGCATCTATTCCGAAACAATCGATCTCGTTGATGCCTAATTGACTATCTAATAGCACCTATCAGGACCATCAAAGGAGGCACTGAATAACCGAGTTAGCATTTCCAAAGGCGAGCAGTGAAGGGTACAAAGAGCCATCAGCTGTCCCACCGGCCGGGAGCCCAGCCTGGGCCCTGTGGCTGCCTATGGACCTGGGTTTCCTCTGGCCCCGTCTGGAGCAAGGCAAAACATCTTGTCTGCACTTTTAGCCATGTTAAACCTCGTTCACTACAGTAAGTGAGCTTGCTTACTTCTGAGGAGCTGCCACACTTGCCCATGCTCTCTCGTCCTGCCCGTTTGTGCAACTAAACACATATTTTGAGGGAACTGAGTGTTGGGTTGGTTTTTTTTTTCCCCTGGGTGGGGCGGATGGCATTGAAGTTTTTCTTACTGCATAGTCTATCATTCCCACTTCTTCAGTTTAGTCAAGAAGATATTGGAAAATCTAGGCTTTTTAGAAAAATAAATGAGATCTGCCTATGATTAAGCCAGTAGCTTTGTAGCCCACCATCAGGTCCCGGGTCTGGTGGCGTAGTACATCAACTCTAAATCTATGATAAATGCTATCATAGTTCACTCAGTATACTTACTGTTCGGGGGTTTGGTGCTTTTTTTTTTGTCATGTACTACGTATCAACACGGCTAGCAGAAGGAAAGTTTGAAACATGAAGATTTGCCCAAATATGCTAGCAATTATTTCTCTTGAGAAGGGCTGTTCTTCTGTTTGCTAAATGTGGCCATCTTTTTCTTATGTTTTCATGCAATATCACTGTGATTGTACGTTGAAGGCTTTGGCTTTCCTTCCTAGGCCGTATAAATATTTCAGTATCTAGAAAGAGGTGAGCTTTTAGTATCTGGTGCAGGAGGTGCTGCTGCCTGGACAATGGGCTGGACTTTCCCTACCTTCATGCTGTAGAGCTGCTGCAGCCCCACCTGTTCTCATGGCCTTATACTCCGTGTGTGGACAAAGCTCCAGATGAAATATTCGCTTGCATACCAGTGAGATAAATCTACCATTTGCCCTTACAAGTCTTGTAGTGCTCACATGAAAAAGAACACTCTGCCCTGATGACCTTAGCTGTAATTATCACATCCTGGCATTAATCACTGCACCTAAATTTCAGGATACCATACTCAGTTACTAAGTGTGCAGAAGTTACCAGTAAATTTCTTAAAGCAGCAAACATGTTTCTTCTGTTTGTAAGGGTTACATACAAATGCAAAAGATTAAATATTTTGAAATGTGATTTGGAGAAATGGGTCCACAATGTTCTGAATATAAAACATGTAAGAAAAATACATATATTTTGCAATTTAATACAGTATTCCAAAGTTCTGAGTGTACAGAATTCTGTATGAGAGATATAATTTCCCCTAAAACTTAGATTTTTTTGATCATGGTTATATATGACATCAATTGAATGCTGTCAAAATATCAAGTGATACGAAAGAATTAAATTTGTGCCTCTTACGAGCACTGTATTTCTGCAAGATGAGGGGAAGATTTAACTGCAGCTGCAGGGCCTCTATCCACCCAGGGTCATTAAAGTTTTCAAGTTTCTCAAGCTGTCACCTCTTTCTGATGGGAGCTACAATAGCCACATAACACCTTTCACACTTCTCCCATCTGTTCCAGGGTTTTGTGGTCCACAGATGCAGCTACTTTCATCCGGAGTAGGAGGATCCTATAGCTGGGTATAAATATCTTCCTAAACAGGTAATTCAGATTACAGTCTAATAAGAAAAAAATCAGTTTTCATTGACTTTCGGCAAACAGCGGATGAGGTCAGCTGCTTTTCTGTGTTCTCAGCCAAGTGAGAGGGGGAAATGACAGCAGGTCTTCAGAGTTAATAATAGTTTCCTTCTAAAAGACATGTAATGTATGAATGCCAACGTTGGTCTCTTTGGGCACTGCACTGAATGACTGTCTCATGTCTAGTTTAATTTTGGCAGCTGGGAATGAAGCGTCTCTCCCTAGATGGTAGTCACTGGGTGTCTCTGTGTTCGGGTGAGGGGACTGCAGGGCACGGGCGATCCAAGGCTGCCTGGCTTGGCATAGCTTTCTTCTGCTGCAGAAACGGTGGGGAAGGCGGCCCTGGTGGAAGTAGCAGGGACATGCTTCTTGCTGGGTAGGTATGTGCTCACTTTAGGAGCTCCTGAATCCCAGTGGTTTTCAGGTATTACCTCTAAACTTGTTTTTGATGAGGCAGTCAGGCTGTACAGATAATGCACGCTGCTTTGCAAAGGACAACTTGCTGAGGATCGGTTTATATGTGGCAAAGCATGAGTTTCTCTCCTTGGATTTGCCCACACATGAGGTTATTCAGAAATGGTTGGTCTGAAATAAGAAGGACATAGTGAGTATAATGGAGCATTTGCTTCAGAAAAAAAAGGGGCCATATACAGGTGGAATAGTTCAGGAATAGTTATGAGATCCCGAAGTTATTAAAATTAATATTCAGGCACTTAGTTCTCTTAGGGAACAGTGAGTGACCTATTCCTGCTTGACTGAAACGTGTCTAGGGTTTAAATATTCCTCTGTTATGGTGGTTTTGTTTGGGTCAGTGGCACCCAGAGGTATATGGTTCTGACCCGGCGAGGGGGCGCTTGGTCTCCAGCTGTATTCAACTGTTTGGATGTTTTCGCTGGCTCATGCATACCAGCCAAAATGCTCGTCTTGTGCCAGCATTAAGCAAACCTCCGTTAGTGGCTGTGCCCAGCACCCTTCAACGAGCAGGGCAAACTCTCTCTTGGGCTTGTGCCGAGGCAAGAACAGCCTCTCCCAGCTCTGCCTTTAGGGGCTGGTGTTGCAAGGAAAACTCCAGGAGGAATCCAGCTCCTGGGCTGTGGGTTTGGTAAGGTCTTTACATTGCTCCGGTGTGTGGGCTTTATCCCTCCCCTGGGGCCAGTGTGGGGATAAGCCGCCTTTGTCGGGTCGGGGGGGTGGTCGATAATGTGCTGTCCATGCCCGCAGCCACGGAGTTACGGGAACACTTGAGACAATGAAAATGGGTAGCAGAATATGACCCGACAACATCCCCCACACACACACACACACACAATGGCTTTTCATAATAAACTGGGAAGTTGCTTTGGTTGGGCTTTGGTATGGGAACCTAGATTATTGCTGTGTTGTAGAAAGAAACAAGCTCCTGCCCTGTTAGATCCAGGTTTATGGTGCCCACTCCTCTCGGTCGTGAGGATTTTGGAATCCCCATTGAAACTAAGGTCCTGACAAGTGCATTTAGGCCTTTACAGGAATGGCGATCCCTCCGACTTGTCTTTAGAAAGCATCAAGGGTTAGAATATGTGTTATTCAGGTATGGTTACGGGCAGTGCAGTTATGGTCGGTGCAGTTTTCCACGGGTGTGACTGAAAGCCCGATGGAAATTGAACATAAGAAAAGCCCGAAAATGGGGCTGCCAAGATGCTCCTTTACCCAACCAAGTTTTGCTGGCGGGTATCTTGGTGTCGTCCTTGCATAACAAAGGCATCGTCGTTCTCAAGAAGCGACTTGTGGATTGGGATACTATGAAGTTGATGAGGTGTGAGCTCCGCTGCCTCACTTAGTACTTTGATCACTAAACGATTCGGGAGATGGGCTGCTTTCTAGCTAGACAGACGGCGCCAAGTTCAAGCTGAGAAGGCCCGCAGCCCTGCTACCCCCCAGCCTGGCTCTGATCCCCGGGAGTGAGGGCTTAGCCAGGGGAATAGGGACTTCTTGATAGCGGCCTCCCACGGCTTCTCCCGGGGAGGCCGGTCTCTGCAGCTCCCCGGAGGTGCAGTGCCCTACGGTGGGGTTGGCAGGCCCTGCATAAGTTTCGTTATCCCGCATCCCGGTCCCAATGGCAATCTCGGGGCTCGTTTGGGGCATCTGTGCAATGCGAGAGCCAGTGACTGAAAAGGGAGCAGCTAAAATCGCGCAGTTCCCGACACCGACGGTGTCTTTAAACGCCCGTTTGTGGGGCTAGGCCTGCCCGTGCCCTGCCCTCCAGGGGAGAGGGGCAGGTTTGCACTTCAAGGGGGTCTCCCCGGCCCCACAGACACGCTGGAGCCAGGGGCTGTAGACATTTGCCAGACGTGTGAACTTTCTTCCTCGCTCTAGCTGTTATCTCTACTCGATTCCCACTTTGATGTGGGTTCACACTTACAAACTACCCCGCCAGGGATAGGAGCGCCCATATAAGAGCGGGCCGAGTCCGACGATCCCCCAGCCCCTCTCCGCCATGAGCCAGGCCGAAATCGCTTCGGCAGAGACCAAGCCCCACGGGGTCAGGCCCCACATCTGCTGTGCGCCCCCTCCCCGCGCCCCCACCTCGCTAGGCAGTGCGCCTCTCCTGGTCAGAGCCAAGCCCCGACGGGGCGACCCGCAGCCGAGCCAGCCCGCAGACAGCGAGCCCTGCGCGGCGGAGCGGAGCCCAGACGATCCCATGGAGAACACCGATCCGGGCCCGTCGGAGTCAGGTGGGTGAAGAGGGGAATAGGAAGAGAGAAGGGGGGGAGCGGGCTGGGGACACACACGGGACCTCGACCCCCGTCGTTGCAGCGGACTGTCAGGGTCGAGGGGAGGCGGAGGCACTACCCCAAGCGGGCAAGAGGCCTCACCCCTTCCCCTTCCTTCCTCCTCTGCAGCCCCCGACGGCGGCTGGCTGAGCGCTGAAGAGTCCTCCGGCTACGAGAGCGAGAGCGCGGAGCGCTCCGCGGCGGCGGGCGGGACCCGCGGGCGGCAGCGGAGGGCGCGGACCGCCTTCACCTCGGAGCAGATCTGCCGGCTGGAGAAAACCTTCCAGCGCCAGAAGTACCTGGGGGCCACGGAGCGGAGGAAACTGGCGGCTGCCTTGCAGCTCTCAGAGATCCAGGTGAGTCCCTCGGGAGAAGAGGATCCCTGCCGGCCCTATCGGGCAGGAGCAGCCAGGGGCGGCGATTTCGCATGGGCCTTTCTTGTGATTAAGACACGTAGCGCTCTTTAGCTGCGTTTAACAGGGGCTGTGGGATCCCGCGAGTATTAACGAGTCAGAATTGCTGGAAATTTGGGGCACTTTCTACCTGGAAGGCATTAAGGTTTCTTTATTTCTTAGTAAAGTAAGCTGTCCTGCATATACAGCGATCTGCTTAAACCTTAGAAAGGTCATATATGGTCTTAAAGATTCAAAGTGATTAATCTAAAATCGCTGAACACAGACACTTCCCCTCTACATCCCGCAGGTGCTCTGCCTTCTGTTAATTCCAACTGAAGCAAAATGGTAGAAGCAGATGAGATGTAGTTGTTCATAGTTTGCATGTTACTTTCAAGCAATGTCCTTGCTTTGTCTCCTCCATCCTCTCACCACCTTCTTTTTGTTGTTCAGATCAAGACCTGGTTTCAGAACCGAAGGATGAAACTGAAGAGGCAGATACAGGACCACCAGCACAGCCTCGTGTCTCCCGCTCCACTCTACAGCTACCCCCCAGGGACCTCACCAGGTCTGTTTCAGGATGGTCTCCACTATCCCTTTGCTCCTCAGCACCAGAGACTCCTGCCTTTTGCACCGGTGCCTGCTGTGCAGTTCAGCTTCTCCTTTCCCAGATATGATGCATCACAAAGCACCTACAACTTTATGGCCAATGAGCTGCCGTACTACCATCAACATTTTATTCCTCATTCCTCTTTCCATCCGGTTATTCAGAACAAAATGGACAATCAGTGCCACCCTGTGTATGCATTATAGTGAAAAAGAGAAGGGGCTGGCAGCAAAGAGGAAAACCATTGTATGCTGTAATGTATTTTATGCTCACAATCCCCTGTCTGATTTGGAAGAATATGTCTTTATTATTTTAAGTTAAATGTGAAAATTAATTATATTTTATAATTAATATTTAAAATATTGGATGTATTGTCACTTCTGCTTTTCCCCCTGTTTTCTGTTTATTAATTTTACAAATACTGGTAGTCTACTCTCTTCAGTCATAAAACTGAAGCATGCTGAAATGAAACTGGAGAAGAAATGTGACAGAAACATGCTTTTAGCAAATTTCCCATGATGCAAAGTTATTAAGTTTAGTCTGAAGTGTGTTTAAGTAAATGGTTTTAATTGCACATCTCCACATACATTTCTATAAATGTATATTTATAAATAAAATCTGAATATTACCTGTGTCAACTCCATAAAGGTTGTACTTGTGCAATGTAAACCTCAATTGTCACTTGTCCTCCTGTTTTTGGTAGTGGATTTAGATGTTTTAATACATCTTACTTGACTTTCCTAGCTGCTGACATATGGTCTGTTGGTAAGTGTTTGGTAGCCTGGACACAGGCAGCCTTACCCAGTTGAATTGCACTGTGCTTTTGGCTAAATGCATCCTCCAGGAGGAACGATAAGCTGTTGGTGAGTTTCTCTTTGAATATAAATAAATTACTGCTTTACAATTCCAATTCCATCTTCCATGTGAAGCCAACAGCTGTGTTAATTACCAATACTAATTCAGTCAATGTATCTTTAAAATTCCATAGAGAAGGCCTGAGCTGTTTAATTCCTATTTAAAGTTTTACAATTGCTGAAAAAATTGCTTGGCAAAAAATACTAAGAGCATAACTGCTCAGTTCAAAGCCATATTGTCTGAATGGGATTTTAACCTGAAAATATGGCCTTTGACTCACCACTGAATACCAAATTTAGTTGCATATTTTGAACATTTTTATTAATTTGGGCTACTCCCTTTTAACGTGTAAAGGGTTCAAGTTTTTGCTTTAGCAATCTTGATTTTTTTTTAATCCTGGGATCAGTTTTCAGTACTCTCCTAAAAGTGCTTAGGTAACACTTTTTGTTCTTTTAGATTTTAATGAAGTACCGTTGATTCATCTGAGAGGACTTTTGAATACATTAGGTTGATTGCTGCATTGTAGTCGATTTAATAGCCTAGGAGTTTCTCACTTGTGAAAAAATTACTTGGGAGGGGTAAAAGGAATTTTCTGCTGCATCTGTTCACAGTGACTGAGAAATGCACAGGTTGGCCCTTCAGCTACTTAGCTCCCTCTCGGAACAGTGCTGCCCTGGTGGGGCACTGAGAAGGGGTGTGGTGGGGGAAATTCCTGCAGGTGTCTCCCAGCCTTCCCTCCTCCCCATTGTCTACCAAAGACTGATTTCACCTTTGCAGTCCTTAAGCCCCACAGCACAACTCGAAGGTGGAGAGGGTGTAATGTGGTATGGGAGGGTAGGAGGGAGGAGACGAGATAAGGGAATGCATAGCACAAAGCTGTTGTAGGACTTTTTTTTTCTCTTTCTTTTTTTTTCCACCTATGAGCAAAGAAAGGGAAGGCTTGATGGGTTTTGCAGGTTCTTTATTTGGTTTTGGGGGAGTTAGTTTATTTTGGCAGGAGGAGGGAGTGTATTGTTTTTTCCCTCCTTACAATTGCAGAGTAGTCTAACCATCACCTAGTGAGCAAGGTAGAATGGTCTGGATCAGGGAAGGAGATGTAGTCACACTTTCTGCAGCTGCTTTATGCTGATGCAAGGTCTCTTGTTTCTCATTATTCTCTAAAGGTCTAGCTTTGCCATTTTCCATAAAGCTTGCTTTGTGACTTTAAGGAACAGCCCTGAGTGTTCCTGATGGTAAGCCTAAACAAATCCTACAGTTTAAAATTAGGAAGGCTGTTGAAACTTTGGAGTAAATATAGAATATTTTTGTTTACAGTATTCCAGGAAATTTGAACTGGTGAACAATTCTAATGTTTCCATAAGCAGATTTAAATTACAAGTATGTTTGACACTGACATCAACATACATACTTAACTACTGATTCCTTAGCCTTACCTCTCTTTAAATGCATATATGGAATATGTCCACCAAAAAACAGGTGCAGAATATACATGTAAAATATAATAATGGGCCACTTGTTCAGTTTTGCTCATAGGGTTTGCTACATTAGGTACCATTTTAATTTAAATGTATTTCCTGTAGTTTATAAATCTTTCCTTAAAAACCCACACTGGGGTAGAATGGACAAAGCTTTTAAGCCTGCTGTCCATTACATGACAGTTACCATGTAAAATTTCAGTGTAAACAGTACTCCGCACGATTATAAATTATATAGCCTTCACTATGCTGTAGGAATAAAGAGACGTTTCATGTCGTCCACTTCTACTAACAGTATTACTTCTAATCAAACTTCGGGATTTATGTTAAAGAAAATAATTTATAGAATCATCAATCTATTTAATGTAACAAAATAAGTTTTAAATAGTTACTCATAAAGATATTGAGTAGTTCTTTTTTAAATTACACACCACCTTTGACATTTTTAACAAGAAGGAAGATATGGCTGGAAACTCAGTCTTTTATGTTCAGCGGTTAGAGTCACTGCTGGAATTACAGAAGAGTAACACGGTAATTCTGGGCCAGGAGGCAATAGTAAAGCTGGATTTAACAGAACTTGCTGAAGAGATTGAGCCGGAACCGAAGGTAACAAGGTAGAGTTTGGAACAGCTGGGTGAAGGCAGACAGCAGAGGTAGAAACGTTGAGACTCATCCCATGAGAATAGGTAATTGTAGCAGTATCTGGGTAACAATGATGGGACAAAAATATGCCTGAGAAAAGAGCTTCGATTCTGGCATCTTGGGTCTGACGTTTAAACTTCATGCGACGGTTTTGAAACCAGGTTTTTATCTGAGGATAAGAAAAGAACAAAGAACTAACCCAGTTGTCCCTTTTCCATAAAGCAATCCATCCTGAAGGCAGATTTACTGTCAGAGTAGCAGAATACATTAGCAGTTAAGGGCTAATAACATCAGGCCAGGGTGATTGTCTTGGCATGAGGTGAAATCAAGCTATGAACGTTCCATGATGGCAAGCCAATTAACCAGCTTTGGACCAAGGCTGTAACTCAAGACTGGCGCAGTGGGACTAAAAGAGCTGGGCACGGGTAATTCTATTCGAAAATTCTGAAATGTATCTGTCCAGTAGATACATGCCTTTGAGTGAGAAAGAATTAGCCTGAAAATTGAAATTGTGGAGATTGTGCAAATCTTTTTACCCCACCATGAAGTTTCACCTTTTGAATTTGCATTCACCTTTTTGAATTTGCACCTTGTCTCTGGTGGACACAGAGCTGCGGCGGACACAGCAGTGCCAGCCGAGACAGGGGTGTTATCTTGCTTAAGCCCATTTTCTGAAAGGCTGATGGGCGACCCGTCCCGCCGCACCTGCAGGAGCTGTCACTGTCACTGTCACTGCCGCCGTCCCCGCGGTGACCGTGAGGTGCCAACCAACTCTACCAGGATTCGTCTCCCGCCTCGGGCGGAGGTCGAGGCGGGCCGAGGGCACCTGCCGCGCTCACCTGGCTCTGGGAGAGGTTCAGCGCTGCCGCCAGCCGCCGCTTCTCGCCGGCCCCGATGTAGCGCTGCTCTCGGAAGCTCCGCTCCAGCTCCTGCAGCTGCGCGGCCGAGAACTTGGTGCGGGGCCGCCCGGGCACGGCGCCGCCGGCCGCCTCCGCTCCGTGCCCGGGCCTGCTGCTGGGGTCCGCGGCCTCCTGGTCCCGGGACGCCTCTGTGAGGACAGAAAAGGGGTGTCTAGGGGAGCGACCCTTCCCTCTGCTGGCCCCGACCCACGCGGGCGGTCTCGCAGCTGCGGCTGCCGCGCCCCGACGACCCGTGGGCAGTGACCGACGGGCACAGCGGGACTCACCGAGCACCGCGGGGCTCTCCCGGCCGCCGGTGCCGCGGCTGCTCCGGGCCAACCACTCCACCGAGAAGGGCCCCTTCTCCATGTCCCCCAGTGCTGCCGGCTCTCACTGGAGCCGCCCCGGCTGTCGGGGCAAACATTTAAACCCCAGGGTGGATTGAGAAGACCCGAATCATCAAATGAGTCTGAGGACAAAGGACCTCATTGAGAGGAGCTTTAATCTCCCCCTCTCAGGTGATTGTTACATCCGCCTAATCTCCGAGCGCAGTGGTTAGCAGAACTCAAGGCTGCCTGACCTGGCGCCAAGTTCAGCGCGGAGTCGTCTCCTGACCACGTAGGTGCTGGGAATTGCACCACGGCCTGTGCTCTTCGCGCTGTCCAAGCTCCTTCGACTCTCGAACCGCCCCGTGATTTTCAACCTCTATCTCCTGGTATGAAGCACAAGTATTCAGAAGGGACAGATAACAGAGAAGCCTCCTTTATATGAGTCTTACACCCAAATATTGAGCCCCTCTTGTTTATTTGATGCCAGGTTTGAAAGAATCCCCTTGCTTTTCTATTAGCAAAGGAGGTGGGAACAAGTAAATAGTCCTCGACAGGTAGGAATCATGGAGAAACACCCAGACTAGTATCTTGCCAATATGCCTATGAGGAACACACTGCTCTTTTTTAAGTCAGTGTGGGCAGATGTTCTTCGGGCTCGGAGTTAGTTGAAAATGCAGGGTTAAATGTTTTGTTGCTGTCCATGAAGCAGAGTGATGCAGTTCAGACTCTCATCCTCCTCTGAAGTACTTACTGACTTCAGTTGACTGTTGTATCAGAGATTTTAAGAAGTCCTCGTGGAGGGACTGATTGAAACTGGAGCACAGCAGCGTTAGCATGGCAATTTGTTAGGCCCTTTGCAGAAAGTAGGTACAGTTTTGAATAATTTGAGTTAAATCTTATCAATTTATTAGGACTAAGACTAAGTAATGAGCAGTTATGTGTCAGGATATTGGACAGGATAGGAAACACTGAGAAAATAACTAGTCTCTTGAATTTATCTCTGTCTTAAAACATGATCTCCTTATCCTCACCCCAAGAAAGAAATGTGTGCATTTCAAAGTAAACAGTTCTGATGTTCTTATGAAGTAGATCAAAGAAGAGGAGTGTAAACTCTGTTCAGAGGCAGTCTGTTCAAGGATGATTCAGATAAGGGTGAGAAAAGAACAACTTTTACGGTCTGAAGTGGGCCTGGGATGGCACAGTCCTTATCCTCTGCAAACACAGGCTAACACATTTACAGGTTGTTTCAGTAAACAGTCACTACTGCTTGAGTTTATACAGTCAGAGATAATGAACCAACTTCCACGCAGAGCGGAACATGCTTGAGACAACATGCTAATTCTTAACTTCAAAGAGATTCATGTCACCTTTTATGAAGGGTGATATATCTGTAGTGAGATAGCAAAGGAAGATGCTACACTTCCAGGTCTCTTTCTTCTTAGATTTTCTGTATTTTCTCAGGTAGGGATATTATTTTCTGCCATAAAATGCAATGACCTTTACATAATTTTTTTGTTAATTATGCTGAAGAATGATGTATGTAAGAAATTTTTAGGCTCGGGTGTTGAATGTTCTTCACACATACTTATGCTGTTACAAAGAATTTTGTTCTCCACGTAGTAATGAGGAAACAAAAAAAAATCTTGAATATCCACTTGGGCAGTCCGTGTTTTGTTTTGTTTTTATAATCAGCATGTGACTATATTTGCTTCCAGGTAAAGAAGTGACTTTGCAGATATGATACATGTTTTATAGAAAAGCTTTTCTGACTAAGCTAACAGGGACGGGCCGTTGTGTTGTCTTCGTATGCTTCTGATTCCACCCACAGCAATTTGCAGCTCTTAAAACCAATTAAGATGCAAGTTAGAAGTTACATCTTTTCCTTTTAGTAAAAGCCAAATCCAACCCAACCCCCCCTTGCCAGAAAAAAAAAAGTACAGGACTACAGAAAACGCTGCAGATTACTTTTCTGCATTTGCTTTTTTTTTTTTTTTTTTCATTTGATCGATTAAATAATGTTAAAAGTAAACAAATGAAACAAAGCAAACAAAACAAAAACGGAGGAAGAAGCCTGTTGCAAAGTAGTCTGTTTTGACACTAACCATACCTTGAACCCTTAGTTCACATAACTAAGGGGAAAATTGCTGGGGAATAGTTCGCTGTTCAGGACGATTTGTTTGAAGTGGACAATACAAATAATGGACCCTTATTCTTAGTTAGCTTGTTTCCTAGTCCTAAACCCCTGCAAACTAATCCTGGAGAAAGTAAAGTTTGACCTGGAAAAATGATAAAATCATACACCATTTCTGAAGTGAGTCGTTGTGATCTATTCAGTGTTGCAGGTAACATCTAAGCAGAAGGACTACCAACAAATCATTCCTTTGTTATATTAATGTTTCTAGTTGTTAATTTTTATTGTGCTTATTTTAATAGATGAACAAATGTCTCAAACAACAAAATTATTGCCAGTATGACAGTTTGTAAGTTTGTATTTTAGTGATAATGAAATCCGTGGGTTTGTGGATTTTTTTTAATCCTGTGATCATTGATTATGTTATTATCTGATTAGATTGGAATAATCGATTTAACAACTTTCAAGAGAAAAGCCTTAGCTTCAAAAGACACAGAATGCTAATACAATTTTTTTTTTCTTTTCAGGAAAGCAGTCTTTCAGAATCGTGCTATGGTTAGGTTTGTGTGGCTTCCTATCTAGCATTTTCATGGTACTGAATCACCTGAGAAAGTCTTCCTAGAATTTCTCTTTAAATCCTCTGAAGTAGCTTGGTTTTGCAATTGTATTTAAGAGACTAAGAGTAGAGATTTTCATACTGCTCAGCTCTTTTTTTAAAGGGGGTAGTGTAGACAAATCTCCTTGGCTTTATGTGCTAGTGATAAAAACTTTCACAGATTTCTGTCAGAATTGCTTTGAGAATTCTTGAACTGAGGATATTTTTACATTTAATACAATCACTTTAAAAACAATGTTAGTAGCTTTAATTTATAATTGTAAGCAACACAGACATACCATTAAAGACTTACTGCTTCTTGGGTGAAATAAAATGTATTGGCAATTACATGTTTGTTTCGATATAACTGTTAGCAGAAAACCATGTGGAGACAGAATTAAAGTGTCTGCTTATGTTTTAGACACTGGCCCTCTTATTGTAAGGAGGAATAGATGATATAATGACTAAACTTTCCTGTCTTGGCATGTGACTGAATTCAAAAAGAACTGTAATGTTCTCCTATGTTAGAAACCCTGTGTGCTTCATTTTGTTATTAAAGACTTCTAATATTATTTAATGTGGTTTTCCCCCCTGTAAGATCTTTCTGTTGTGTTCCCTTCAGCTGATATTTAAACTTCCATGACTTGAGGTTTTGTTGTATGGGGTTTATTTATTTATTTATCTATTTATCAGTTTATTTATTTAACGTATTTTGATGAGGTGGTGTCCTAGCTAATAACAAACTTTATTTTTGTCAGACCATTCGACCCTGTAATGTTAGAACAAAACAGGGAGCTCTACAAAACCAAAGGAGGCAGTATCAGTGGCTATAAAGGTGATAAACACAAGAAATAATATGCTTGAAGTGAATTATTTGTTAAAAATGCTAATGTTCATGCTGTTGAGAGTTATTATGATAACTTACCTAAGATACAGAACATGGCCTGAGGCAAAGCTCCCATTCAAAGGACTTTGATTGAGTGATTGTAACATCATAAGAGACCATCACATGAGAGCAATTACAATTTAAAAGGTAATTGCCCTGTATTTCTAGTTAGCAATTAACATTCGGCAGATCCTGTGCTGAAGCATTTATCCCACTTTCCATCGATTATTAGCACTTTTTATAACCACGTGGACTACAAACCCCATAATGATCAAAATTTGGAATGTAAATAGTAACTAGGTAAGTGTAGTGGAGCTGTGACTGACTCACATTTTACTGCTGCAATTTAATGAAAGCCTTTCTTGACAGAGCCCTCAGAGAAAATATGTGGTATCACTTATAGTTGTGTCTTATTGTTTCTTTAAGTCTCTCAATGAAATAACTTTATGGAGTGTCTTATAGTTGTTATTGGTTTTAGTTATTGCATCGGTTGTAAGGATGATTTCTTGCAAAGCAACAATTATTCCTCTGGTGTTGGTTTGATTATGGAAAATATTAATGTGTAGAAGCTGTAGTAGGATTTGTAAGTATGCTAGCAGTGAGAAACACTAGAGACAAGTTAATTCAGTCATTTTAACAAATATTAAGGACATTCATCAGATAAAAATGTTTTGTATTACATTAATTTCTACTCATACAAAGGAATACCTCTATGCCACCGCCCACTGACTCGGGTGAGTCCAGAGGACCATGGGACATCAAGCTTAGAGGGTAAATAACAACAAGCAACCCGGAAAAGTACCTGAGTTTTACCTTATATGTGCATGTTTGTAGCCTTAACCTATGGGGTCAGACCTGTTGTGTTCAGGGCGGGGTTAATTGGAGTTTATATGTGTGAGTTAATTTGAATAAAACCAGATTTGCCTGTTGCATCACGTTGATGCTTGCGATCTCTCTGGTTCTTTGCCTGCAATACCTCCATCTAAATGAAACCTGTTGGGTAGAACTACCATCTCTGCTGTTGGAGGGAATTGATTAATTCCTCTTCGTGTGTGTGCTTTTCCCCACATATTCTGAGTTTATGTAACCCTCAGATCTATCAGGGAGTCCAGTTGGGTTTCTAAGCTAGCAGGAAGCAGGGGGGAAAAAAAAGAAAAGAAAAGAAAATGGCTTTTTGACAGCTAGAAGATAAATCCACTCACTGAAAAGTTGGATGAGCTCTATAGCTTGCACAGGGCAATGCTGGAAGCATGGAAGGCAAGAGGAAAAAATGGGATGATTCCTTATAGTAGTGAGTGGGTTTGTTGCTTTATATTAGTAAATACAGGTGTCTTTATGATCAGTATAATTGCTTACTTTTTCCAGGTAGGGAGATGAAGGTATCACAGAATATGTTGAGTGGAAAGGGACCCGTGAGCATGATGGATTCCAACTCCTGGCCCTGCACAGGCCTCAAGAGTCACACCCTGTGCCTGAGAGAGCATTGTCCAAACATTTCTTGAGCTCTGTCAGGCTTGGTGCTATGACCACTTCTCTGGGTAGCCTGTTCTACTGCCCAGCCGCTCTCTTGAGAGAAGCACCTTTTTCTCTAACATCTAACCTAAACCTCCTGTGACACAACTTCAGGCCATTCCCTTGGGTCCTGTCACCTGTCACCACAGAAAGAAAAACAAGGTAAGAACTAGGCTGGTGTGCAAAAGCATATGTAACTCACTAGTAAGTAAATAATGATTTTTGAACATGACTTCTACTTTCAAGGCTTCCTTTCTGCCCCCTTCTCCCAGTGTCTGACCGTGCCCTCTGCCCTCTCCTTGTGCTGCTGCCTGTCAGGATTTGTGGTACTGGGGGAGGCTCACTTTGAACTAAATTCAAATACCTCTTACCCTTAATTTAACCCCCTTGACATATTATAAGGCACAATAAAAAAAGAAATCAGTTTTTTGCTATGTCATTAACCTTTCTTATTGCATTGTAGTATTTTTGCCGTTTTTCTTTCTGCTTTCCCTTCTTCACTTGATCTACGTATTCCCATATCTACACCTGTGAGACTTTGATCCTGCAGAAGGGAGGAGGAATATGGGGCAAAAAAAGTAGTTATTTACTGGACTGAGAAGACTGAATTCAGACCACATAGTAATGCATGTTCTATGAATTTAAGATTTTATGAATAGTTCCAGTATGTTTTTACTTTTAAGCTCTTAATAGCTTGCATAATTGTTAGAAAGGTAACTTAAAAATAGAAAAATAAATAAATAAACAATGTGGACGTGTATCAAAGCCGACTATCAAAAATGGTAAAACATTAATTTTGCTGACAGGTCCAAGCATTGTGATCCCAAGTTCTGAAGGCGGTTATACTATTGAAAGAGATGGCTTGCAGAAACTGAACAGCACAGGAAAAAAAATTCCTAAAGGGCCCAAATTCTTCCATCACAGCAATAGCTCTTGTCTGCCCATATGCTCCATAAATATCCAGTCCTTTCTTTCCTTTATGTCTGCCTTTGTAAACCCAGCCTGTTTGGATTCCCGCGCCGTACCCGCTGTCCATGCCCCGTCGCCGTGCGGGCGGTGTCAGCAGGGGGAGCGCCGCGCAGAGCGGAGCGTGCACAGCCAGGAAAAGGCTTCGGAGAATGCTGGATTCCGCCGGCTCCCCCTCTGGGCGCTGTGCGGAATCTGATTGGATTCAGTTAATTTGCTGAGGGGCAGAGCGGAGAACACCTAGGGCTTGTTAAATGTTGGAACAATTTTCATAAGGAAAAGAACTGACACACATCTAAGACTTCTGTGCTGTGTGTCTGGTTGAAGTATTGAAGGATGGAACGACAGGAGCTCGTTCATTAAAGTGCTTTGTCATTTGTTTGCTATAGTAAGAACCTCCCCAGGTTAAGCCCCAGACTGAGCTATTTGAGGTCGGGTATTGAGTCAGGCTTTGCTTTATATTTTCCTCCCCCCCCCCCATGCACACAAGTGTGGTGTGTAAATTATCATTAAACTGCAGCTCTGCAGTGAAAAAAACCCACAAAGTTAGCAAAGAGAAATATATTAAGTTATTTGGTGTGTTGGTTTTTATTTCCTGTTGGTTGTTGTTTGTTTGGGGGTTTTTTAACACAAAATTTTTCCTCTTTCTGGATGTCTTTGGCAAGAATTAGCTGAGGGTCAGAAAACTAACCTGAATTGACCCAAGATAATCAGGAGGAGGAGAAAGGTGTGAAGGATTGTTCTTTTTCAGCAGCAGTTTCAGCTGTTTAATCTGCTTAATTTTTCATGTACAACTACACCTCTCTTGTTGACAGGGAATAATCAAATCAACCTATTGTCATCTTAAAAAAACCCAGGTTTCATGTAGATGCTGGAACAGTATTTGAATATTTAGCTTTAATTTCAGTAACGAATGAATGTAAAAGTTCATAGTAGAGTGTGTTGCTTTTTCTAAGCCCAAAGTTTTATGAGACTTTTTAGAAACCGTGATGCAGTGTAACACAAAGTTCTGTTCTGTGACTGAAATATTTAGATTTTTATTTGACATGCATTGTATACTGTTACATTATTTCATAATAGCAGTATCCCCCCCTTGCCCCCCCCGTCCCCCCCCCCCAAAAAATTTATATGATACATTGCTATTTAAAGTAATTAAAAGTAATAGGACAGAAACATAAAAGTTGTGTTTATTGGCTGTTTTTTCTACTGAATGGATAAAAGCCAAGAGAGCTTCTACACTTCAACCTCCAAGGCACCTGTGGGTCAAAGAAGAAAAATATTAGTATGTTTATTATTTAATTTACCATTAACTGTCTGTGTTTTATGAGAGAAGAATTTGTAATGTCACACAAGCAGACATCGTGTAAAAGGTACTTACGATCTTAAAGGATGAAGTCCTGAGACTACATGGTACATTGCAGACAGCAGCCCCCTTAGGTGTTTGCACGACTGGGCTTTCTACACATGAGTCAGCACTAACTGCATTCAGTGAGGACTGATTTCCAGCACCTGTGAGACAGGGAGAAACAGCTGCAGTTTTGCGTTTGTGGGGCTGTATTTTCAGTATTTTCAGCTGGAGTTTTATGGGAATAAGGACTATGAAACTTTATAGGAATAAGGACTATGGAAGTAACTTCTTAGCAGTGCAAGTTTTAGACAGAACATTAATCCAAGTGAAATCTTTAATAATGTAGTTGTTAAATGCTTAAAATATGACTCTTGTAACAAATCATGTTTTAAGATGAAATCAACATTTAGCCATTATATCAGAGGAAATAATTCCAGTATCTTTTTATGCAGGTTTTTATGGTTAATTGGGAGTTTAATAAACTTACCTTTAATTTCTTCATACCTCTGTTTTCTCTATGCGTTTCTAGAGTTGCCTTGGCAATGCTGCTTGAAATGAGGGGTGAAGTACCTCAATTGCCCCATTTTCCCATGCCCTATACCTCTTTAGAAGTAGTTCTCAAAGAAGTATATGCATAGGAAAAAGGAACAACGAGCCAGATCAAGATGAAGTCCACTTGTGGCTAGAGTAAACCTGGAATATAAATGTAGGTATTAGGGGGAATAAAAATGAATTATA
This sequence comes from Sakesphorus luctuosus, assembly GCA_013396695.1. Lineage (NCBI taxonomy): Eukaryota > Metazoa > Chordata > Aves > Passeriformes > Thamnophilidae > Sakesphorus > Sakesphorus luctuosus. The sequence goes on from VWZD01009265.1 coordinate 173,502, forward strand.
TTCTTTACACAGTACGATTTCCTTTGAACTATAAGGCTGCTAAAAACCTGTGCAGGTTAGGACAGAAGTTGAAGGGTGAGACAGCCAACATTAATGCCTAGGATTCAGCAGAGATTTAACAATACTTAGTACATTAAAAATTCAACAGTGCATTTTTTGAAATACATACAAGAAAGTGTAGCGTTCTTAGAAAAAGTGAAGAGCAGCTCCTTAGACTTGACCTGAAAATTAATTACAAATTAGAAATAATATCCTCTTTTAAGTATATTGCACTATAGCACAATAGTCGAGGTTTTTATATTTAAGACCTGAGAAAATACTTATTTGAATTACAGAACAAATGCATGAGAGAGAGAAAAAAGTTTATAAATTATAAAATATGGTAAAATGATCTCTACAAGCAGCAATAGGACATACCTGGTTCACTCTCTTGATGCTTGAAGTGCAGTAACTTCGTTTTCAGGAGCATTTATGCTCACTGGAGACCTTGAAGAAGTATGAACTATACAGTGTTACTGTTTTCTTAAGTGATAATTGGTTTGCCTCTTGCCAAGGTATTTGCTGCACCTGCAGATTCGGTACACAAAAAGTGCTTCTGAAAACATGGAAAGTATCGTTCATATGCTGGGGGAGGTAGAAATGGGAGTGCAATAGACAACGGAACTGATAGGAATAATTACAGTGGTGTCTTGAAATGTGCATTGGGAATAAGAATTTATCATCTGTGTTTTCTTTCACATACGTCAATGGAGTTGGGAAAATGTAAATCTGTGAGAGAACTTTTTGTTCTCAAAGCCTGTGCTGTGTTTTCATTCTAACCTACCCCTTTCTTCCCCAGCACACTATTTTGAGAATCTGTATCAATGTCCTTCACTTGCAAATACGGCTTTACTGGGGAGATAGCAAGGTCTGTGTACAAGGCTTTCCTCTGCTTATCCAGGCACCAGTGAGGCTCCCTGCTGGATGCCAAGGCTGGGAAACATCTTTCACCATATTTAATCCTATTTGCAAACAAATTCTTTAACCATTTCCTTTCAAGTTGTTGTCTTTCTTCTAGGACCTCTATTACACTCTTAAACTGCATCTCCTATTTAAAGATGTTCTGTTTTATATATTAGAAATCTGAAGCAAATAGCTAAAATTATTTGGAATTGGTTCAAATTAATTCAGGGAACTACAGTGTCACAAGCAGTGTCAGTACTAATTGCTACATGCTGTTGTTTGTTTATTTATACCTTTAGACACTCCTGAAACCCCTTGTGTGCTCTTTCAGTGTCAGAAGATTTGTCAGTTTCTTTAATTTTCTAATTTTAATTTCATAACCTCAGGTTCAGTTTGTTCCTTTCTGTTATAAGAAACAGTCATAACATTCTGATTTGTACACAGTATCTTGAACAAAAAAAAATTCTGTCTTTCAGTTTAGTATGAATCTTTCTTAGATCTTTACAAAACATACAATTGATTCTTTCAGTTTTTCTTCTTTGAGGTTCTTTGCTTCTGGCCTGAAGCCATCTTAGTTGGGACCTGAAGCAAATACTTTATGTTTTGTAATTTATAATATGCAATACTTACTTCAAACCTGCTGGGGTTTCTGCCTGCAATCAGACAGTTGTATCCCTTGGAAGGAGGAAAACTACACCACACAGAACTAGAAAGTGTTTAGAGCTGCAAACACTTTTCAAAAGCTTTTCATGAAACAGGTGTGCCAGAGGAGTTGCCAGTTTTGGTTTTGCTGTATGATGTTCTGAGAGAGACAGGGAGGGAGAGAAAAAGGTTTTTTCCTGGGGAATTGAACACTACATTGCTGGATTAGCAGCTGGGCTGTCGATGCTGTCAATGCTCTAGTCCTGAGTTCTAGATCGGCCATCTAATGCTGTTAGATGGTGGGTGAAGCTTTAGTCAAGGCCTATATCCACAGAAAACCTCAATGAAATCTGGTGTGGAGTCTGAGGTTTCTGATAAGGATTCTCACTGAGAGTAATAAGATTGCTTATTTGTGTGTGAAGTAGCAGTCTTCTGATTTTTGTGGTTTATATTTGGGATTATTTATTTTTGGATGGGGAAGATATCAGGTGCAGCTGATTTGTAATGCATAAGTCTCTCTTAAGAACACAGTTAAAGCTGGTTTGGGTATGGATTGCAGAATGAAGCCTTTATTAAACTCTTTTATTCAGAAGTGTAAATAGAGCAGGCAACTTTGAAATTTTAGAAAAAAATTTAAACGAACACACTCGTCAATCTTTTGGTTTTGATGCTGAATACAAAGTGGTGATCTAATCCTTTTTACCTTCAAGGCATGTTTTCTGAATCGTACCCCATTCAAGCATTCCTTTGAAAGCCACATAAAGTTGGTAGCTAGTATAAAAAAATAGCCTGAAAGTTCAATGCATACAAAGATTGATATCTCCAATATTTTGTGATGTATGTGTAATTAGGTATAATAAATATTTAACCACTTCCTATGAAAAGATTCATGCAAACTTCACTTCATGCATACATTTAGACTTGTGGATTGTTAACTGATGTTAAAAAAGAAAAGGAAAAAAGAATAGTCAAATGAATTATGTAGTACTGATGTATCTTACAGGATATTTATTGTTTCCACTCCCTCTGAACTGTTAGAATTAGTGAGACTAGAAATGCCAATTATCTTGTAATGTATTTTCAGAAGGGCGGATTATAGTGCTTGTGAAACTCTGGAACATGTTTTACATCAGTTTATATCAGAGCTCTGTCTTACCTTGTGTTTTTAACAGTACGAAAGTCTTGAACAGTTTCATTTATGAGCAGCTCTGTGTGTGTATGTGTGTGTTTTTGCAATCTTCTATTTTGTGTGTTTTCATGTTTATATGTGTGAGTTAAGTAGGTTTCTGTCTTTTGGTTATACTCCTTCATAGTGTTTGGCATAGTTAAATGTGCATTCTGTAGACAGCTTTAAAAACTTTCTGAAGAACTGATGTTGCTAAATTCTAAAAGTGGTTTCTTTGGTGCAGTTGGGGTTTTTCTCAGGACTAAGGCATAAGCACTGTGTGATATAGGCATGTCGTTTGCTTGCCAGGCGTTCCATACACAGTCAGTACCTGTCTCCTTTTGTTCACTACTGAGAAGTTGATTTGTACCTCTGATTAAAAAAAGATGACAATATTGTTACTTTTTCAAACAAGAATCTTTGTCTTTTTACTCTACAACATAGCTTTGCTCATACATCTGCAAGGCTTTTTGAGTTGCTGTCTAGAAATCTTTTGTTAAAATTCAGCTCTGCCACAGTATGTACAAAAATTGCCTTTATAGATAGGTTGCTGTGGGACTAATCATGTTGCTCATCATGCTGAGTGATTTGTCAGCAGTGATTAGTGAGGCTAATTGTGTCATTGGTTTAACGTACTCCCTGACTTCTGTTTTGTACTTTGCTGTATGGAGCAAGAGTTAAATTTTCATTTGTTCTGTGATGTGCCTAATAGAATCCTTTCAGGGTCTTTTTTTCCAATGTTGAACTTGTTTTAATGAAACTACAGCCCTGCATTTCCCTGTGCGATTCACCAGACAAAAATGAACACACAGACTCTTAACAGATGCCTGGGAGAGCTGCCAAAGGCTTTACAGACTAAACTGCTGAATTTAAATTAGTCAGGTTTTAAGTTTGTAATTTATTCTGTAACATAACATACTCACCTGGACAAACATATAAATAAACTACTATTATTTGTGGTAAACATACATTACTGAAAAAGACTGAAGATGTACATAATATTTGTATGCAGTGCTTTGAAGTTTCATATAACCATGTTCTGTCCAGGTTCAGTTTGTTTTGTCGATGTCAGTTACTTCACTGTCTGGTGACTAAAGTCTTAGACATTTCGCTTAAAAAGAGGACCAGTGCATGTTCATTTCAGGAAAATGCAGCGAATGCATGAAACTGTTGGTGATTGATCCTTGTAAAAAATCTTCATTTCCATAAAATCCATTTATATGACCATTATATAAGCAAAAGAGGATGAGCATTCTTTTTTGTCAGTGCCAAGTTCTTATTTTGTAACTAGATGGATTATTGTATTTTTGTCTTGTTTTGTTCTTGTTTTTTATTGATTTTGTGGGGGTTTTGTTGAATTGCCTTAAAGTGAAGATCCATTAAATGTGACCAGATAACCAAAGCATAAATATAAAAAATATGCTACTGACATGAATGGCAATAGTCAAAGCTCTTGGAAAGAAGGCTTGCATATTTTGTGTCTGAAAGAATGAAGCTGGCAAGCATCTTTACTGCTAAAAGAATGCAAGATGCAGTAGCTGACCTTCAAAAGTGTCTTTTCTGGGTCAAGTTACATGAAAAAAGTTGTTTGTATGCAAACTGCAGAAAGCAGTTTATGAAAATCAACTGGAATAAACTCATATTCAGAGATCTAATTCAGTGTGTTCTGAAGTCAGTGAAAGATTCCCAGTGAAAATGCTGGGCACCAAAGGAGCCTCAAAATATTTGTTTTGGTTTTTTTTTTCCTCTTTTTTCCTGAGGAATATATGAAGTGCCAGTATTTTAAAAGTCAAAACTGAAACCTAGCTTAAGTGTGCAGATGCACTAGAATTTCAACACAACTAATAGATTTTTTTTTAAATTAAGGTATTCCATCTGATTATTTTTAAGTTCCACTTGATATATATTAATCAACACAAGCATTGTTTTGAAACTACCCTAACAAATTTTCCTACCCCTAAATTGCCTCCTGCTGCTCTTTGAAAGGAGTAAAGGCTCCTATTCTTTTAAATATTTTATTTGGGGTTAATTTTATTTCTTCCTAACAAGTGTGGCCTTTACTCTTTTTTTTTTCCTTTCAAAATGCTGTTAACTTGTGCTTAGCTATGTGTTTGTGTGGCTGATCTTTTGGTAGAACTTGAACATACACAGTTATACTTTTCACTTATGTAGTACAGAGTTGTCTTGAAGTGCAGATTTCTCTGGGCTACCAAAGTACCAGCTCAGCTTCCTTAAAGGGAAAATAAAAATAATTGGTTTCAATTTTTCATGTTGGGGCTGGCTAAATTTGAACTGTTATTCATGTGCTGGTGCTGGTCATTCTCTCCCTTGGAAGTGGTATTTCCTAACTAAAATGTGGTGCTCTATTATGGATCTATTAAGTGATCCATCTTGAGCATATAATAAAGGGTGCAAGAGGCTTTTGCATGCAAGTGTCTTTCCCAGATTATCAGTGAGGAAACAGACTAAACAGCTGAGCAGCTGATAATTCCCTTGTGTTCTCACAGGACAAACAACTTGTTTCACAGTTCCCTGGAAAATATTGTTGAGCTTATTGTCATATTATGACTTGGGGGATAAGCTGCCTCATGCCTTTTATCTCTAACAAGTATGTACAGTATAATGAAGGCTCCAAAAAACAGCTTTGCATTTCTGGCTTCTCACTTCTGAGCTATGTCTTCCTGCATGACCCGAGCGGATCGCTCCAATTTATTCAGCAATGTATTACACTCTTACAGAATTTTCGTTTTAAGTCCCTGTGGACTGACTGAATTCAAGGAAAAAAAAAGTCGTGTTTAAGGTTGAACGCTGAGGGAAGTATTTGAAGCATGGTCACCTTGTATTTCATTAGAAAGGACTGTGTGTGAACAGTTTCTAAAATTCTTCTGGAATTAACTTTGTTTGTAGGTGACTTTGCTGTTTTCATTTGTTGTGCTTCATTAGTACACTAATTGAAGTAGTAATGCATTCACCGTAATAGTGGGGAATCCAGCAAGTAGAAAGATAAATCTCACTGTTCATCTTTGTGGAAATCTAGCAGAAGATATTGGCAGAAGGAAAGGTAATTAGGGCATATTCTTAATTGAGTCAGTTCTGAATCTTTCTAAAGATTCAGTTTCTTGACATCAGTTGAGACAATCTTAAGAGAGCACTGCTACCTCTTTGCATTTTCCCTGAGCCCCAGGCATTTGTCTCTGCTGTTTCTTCTGTGCTGACTCTGGCTTTTGATGTACCGTTTTGTAACTTAGTTCAACTCACTAGTTAGTTTTCAATAAGGGATTATTTTAAAAACAAATAAAAAGAAGGGGAAATAAAGGTTCCCCATTTTCATAAAAGCAACATTGGTGGCCTGGCTGCAGAACCACACTTTCAAATTGTAAATAGCCAGAAAAACAGCAATTTCTCTGTGTGTTGTCTCAGAACTGTGTAACTGCTCACTGTGTGCCATCCCCCCAGACCGTGTTTTGTCTCTATTCCAACTGAAAATGGAGTAGGTCATGTATGCTTAACAGCACAGTGAAATCAAAACCTCTGTTATTATTTTATTTCTCCATTGTTGTTGTAGTTCTCTTCCAGTCTATCAACTGACAGGCCGCTTGTTAGTATAAAACATTATCAAGTGTGGATCAGCTTAATTTGTTTGCAATAGTTTCATATGGATTACACATTATTACTGTAATTGGATAAAATTTTGTAAAAAGAATGCACCTCAGATGAGTGTGGAAAAATGCCTACAGAATGTGAGGATTTCCTTCACCTGTAAATATGTGTGTTGGCTCACAAGACTTCAAGTACTTCAAGCATTTTCCTGACTGATGAGTAAATGACAGTAGCTCATCTGGACTATCTGTTTGCCTCAAATGCAAAGTAATGCATGTCCTGTAGACCAGATCCTCAGCTGATGTGAACGAGTAAAGATTTGCGGGGTGAAATTATGCTGACTCACAGCAGCAGGCCCTAAACTTTTTGTGCTGTTCATTGAACAAAAGTTCCTATTTTAGTTTTTAGGAACTTGTTGTGACTTGGAAAATGTGCATTAATAAAAGGGATTTCTGAGCAGATAGTACTGCTGGTATGTCTAGTCCTTAGTTTAAGTTTGAATCTATTAATTTTGTTAACAAATAAGCTGACTGTATCCAAACCCATCACATCCCCCAAATTAAACAAATTTACATGCTTATATTTAGAATAATAAGAAAAATAGTCTTATTTCAGTAGAATTTCTAATGTAATACAAGGAATGATACACTTTTTGATGGATGTGATCTGAAAAGTAAAACTTTAGTTAATTTATATCTTAATGTTTGACATTGTGGGAAAGAGATTTATGTTTTCCCCTAATCTGTTATACAGCCACAGGGGCAAATATATTTGATCGGATTCAAGTATAATTTCTTCAATTTTAATTACTCTGCAAGACAAATGGAGGAACACAGCAGCTTGTCCTACAATGTTGTCACTAATGGCATAAAACATTCTCAGCAATCTCACTAACAAGAAGCAGACAATGTTTTTTCTACATCCTTTGAAGTATCAATATTACCTTTAGAAATACAACAGACAGACAAATTCAAACAGCAGCCTTGACAAAATATGAAAACTTCATTTAGGGTTGGTACAAGTTACAGATATCAAAGAAGCTGGGAAAGAAATTACCAAGGAGACAGAATTATCTTCTTACCCTGCCAGAGGGAGTAAGAGCAAAATTAACCTTGAACACTGTTTGGAGAGCATTCTTGTGAAAACAGCATGACACAATGTTGAAGTTATGGATATGAAGAGGTCAACAGTTTTTAACCGATTATGGGCAGTTACATTTTATTTACTGTGTTTTTAAAGTAATGTTTCAGCAGACTTATTTGTTCTAAAATTTTTGAGTATAAATACAATGTATTCAAATTTTCTGTAGTCTGATAGAAGGATTTGTTCGATTTTTGTATTGTTCACCCTGTATTGTTAAAAGCGAAGTTTAATTCAGGCATCTAATTTCAACATGTCAAAATTGCAGCATCCCAGTCTTAGTCAGACTTAAAATTCTTGCTTCAGGCTCAGTTTCAGACAGTCAGCAGAATTTAAAAAATGAAGACGAATAAGAATAAAATTCAGACTTGCTCCATATATTTGAAGATCTTTTTTCTACCTGTAGCTGAACCTGCTGAAAAGCTATCAAACACACATTCCCTTTGTGATGATTAGAATTTATGTTTCAGGACATGAGGTTTTGTTAAATGATGCTTAGGGTCATTAGGGCATACTAACTTGGATATATTTGCTGTAGACTGCTTGTTAATATTTGGGGGTTGTGATAAACAGTCTACTAGCCTGCTTTTTAAGAACATTATTTTTTTAATGTCTATTCTTTCTGAAATAGTGTGCTCTATGGCCTCTTAGCTGGTAGGCAGGGCCAGGGAGCTGAATAGTCCCCGTGCTATCCCAAAGGAAGAAGTTAGTGCCCTGCTGAGCCACTGGGATCCTCACAAGTCTATGGGACCAGATGGGATCCATTTTAGGGTGATGAGGGAGCAGGTAGAAGAGCTTGCTAAGCTGCTCTCCATCATTTATCAACAGTCCTGGCTCACTGGGAAGGTCCCAGATCATTGGAAGATGGCCAGTGTGATGCCCATACACAAGAATGGCCAGAAGGAAGATCAGGAAACTACAGACTGGGGGATCAGACCCAACCAACATGGACTTAGGAGGGGCAAGTCCTCCCTGTCCAATCTGATCTCTTTTTATGGCCAGATGGATCACCTGGTGGATGAGGGGAAGGCTGTGGATGTGTCTGCCTGGACTCCAGCAAAGCTTTTGGCACTGTCTCACACAGCATACCCCTGGAAAAGCTGCAGCCCATGGCTTGGACAGGGGCACTCTGCACTGGGTTAAGTGCTGGCTGGATGGCCAGGCCCAGAGAGTGGTGGTGAATGGTGCTGCATCCAGCCGGTGGCCAATCACTAGTGGTGTCCCCCAGGGGTAAGTGATGGGCCCAGTCCTGTTTAATATCTTTATTGATGATCTGGATGAGGAGATTGAGTCCATCATTAGCAAATTTACAGATGACATCAATTTTGGGGGGGGGAGTGTCAATCTGCTGAAGGGTAGGAGGGTTCTGCAGAGAGACCTGGACAGGCCAGAAGGTGGGCTGAATCCAATGCTATGATGGGTCCAGCACTTTGGCCACAACAACCCCCTGCAGCTCGACAGGCTGGGGACAGAGTGGCTGGATAGTGGCCAGGTGGAAAGGGACCTGTGGGTTCTAATTGACAGGAAATTGAACATGAGCCAGCAGAGTGCCCAGGAGGCCAAAAAGACCAAGGGCATCCTAGTCTGTATCAGGAATAGTGTGGTCAGCAGGACCAGGGAAGTGATTGTCCCCCTGTGTTTGGCACTGGTGAGGCTGCATCTCAAGTGCTGTGTCCAGTTCTGGGCCCCTCGGTTTAGGAAGGACATTGAGGTGCCTGAGCATGTCCAGAGAAGGGCAATGAGGCTGGTGAACGGACTTGAGCACAAGCCCTATGAGGAAGAGCTGAAGGAGCTGAGGCTGTTCAGCCTGGAGAAGAGGAGGCCCAGAGGAGACCTTATTGCTCTCTACAGCTACCTGAAAGAAGGTTGTAGCCAGGTAGGGGTCAGTCTTTTCTCTCAGGCAAGCAGCTATAGGACAAGACAGCACAGTCTTAAGCTGCACCAGAGAAGGTTTAGGTTGGACATTAGGAAGAAGTTTTTTACAAGAGAGAGTGACTGGGCATTGCAATGGGCTGCCCAATGAGATGATGGAATCACTGTGCCTGGAGGTATTTAAGAAGAGACTGGATGTGGCTCTTAGTGCCGTGGTCTAGTAGGCAAGGTGATTTTAGGTCAAAGGTAGGACTCAGTGATCTCAGAGGTCTTTTCCAACCTAGTTGATTCTGTAATTCAGAAAGGGAGGCCAACAAGAAAGATGGGGACAAACTTTGTAGCTGGGCCTGTTGTGATACAGCTGGGGTAAATATATTAAATAGAAGGAAGGTCATTTTAGACTAGATATGAGAAATAAGTATTTTACAAAGAAGGTGTTGAAACACTGGCACAGGTTGCCCAGAGACTTGGGGGATGTCCCATCCCTGGAAACATTCAAAGTCAGGTCCGATGGGACTGAAAAACCTGATCTGGTCGAAGATCTCATTGCAGGGGCTGTGGACTAGAAGGCCTTTAAAAGACTCCTTTCAGTTAAAACTGTTCTATGATTCTATGGTTTAAATAGCCTTTACTAGAAAAGAATCATAGTAAAGAGTGTGCAAGTAGTCAGACAGGAAAGAGCAACATAAAGAAAAGTGAAAATGACTGGATCTTATATTTAACCAAGGGAATATTAGACTAACTAGAGGTTACTTTATATTGTCATGAAGGGGACTGAGGTGTGAAGTTAAAGAAGGAAAATTATTACTACTTACTGCATAAGGGTAAACGCATTTCATAAGGATTTTAACTTTCCTGAAGCTTTTAGGTGGATGTTCTATCCCTTTGTATCAGCATGACTACTAGAGTGGCAGGACATCCAAAACTTACTCTATTCAGGTTTTCAAGACTTAGTCTTGGCTTGCTGAAGAATCACAGAAAATTATAGTCCCATTTAAATATTTTCCTCAACTTGCCCTTTTGACAAGACAAAAACTGGCTTGATACATGTGTAAATTTGATCACTTTATACAGTGTATGTGAAAGAAAGTGGTTATGTACTAAAGACAGATGGAAATGGATGGACAAGAGGAAAAGGTTATGCCTCTATTGAAGTAAAAAAAATGTATTTCTAGTAGATCTAATGAGGTCAAGGTTTTGCTACATGTCTCATGCACCTGAACATAAGGTTCTCGTGATACTTCAGTAGCTATATGGACAGACAACTTTTAGTTTGGATTTGAGGGGTTCCCATATGTGGTACTGGGTAATGGCTCATCTGTCCCAAAAAATCATCCAGTGCAGGTTTGCACAACAGTCTATTCTTCTATCATTAGCTGAATTGTGACAGACTTCTCTGTAGCAGAATTGTGAGCTCCTAAAACAAAGAAAACAAGAAAACTATTCCAGTTTGTGAATAAATGTAATCCATGTCTAGCAGTGTCTCTAGCTGCAAATATCTCTAAGCAGCCTCTGTACCATCTGCAACAATTTTGTTTTGAGAGAGACTGATAAACAGGAAAAAGAAAAATAATATTTTCTTTCTGTGCAGTAAGCATTCACTCTTTAAAAGTGTTTTCAAATCTTAACCCTTTATGCCAAGTTCTGAACCCCCTTTATGCTAGGTGATGTGTGTCATAAAGAGAAAAACAGTGAACACTATTTTGTCTAGAAAAATGAAGACAGAGTAACTGTTAAAAATGGTTTCCTGAATTTAAGATTTTTTTTCAGTCTATGCATGATTTAAAGACCTTTCAGTATTTCATGTAATTCTTTCTTTTTTTTTTCTCCCCAAGTTTTTACCCTGTTTGTTTGAAAAAGGTTTATTCACAGAAAATTAAGTTCCTTTTTTAGTATGTACTTGTATTCTTGTATTTCTTTAAAAATGTTCCAATAAGAACAAGAATTAGAAGCTTATCAAAAGATATATAAACCAGAACTTTGATAACTCTGACTTCTTTTTTTTTGATGGTGAAAGGTTTCTCTTTTTTCTTTTTTTTTTCTTGCCACCCCTCTTTCCCCCTCCCCCCCATTTATTTTATGCTCTTCCTCCCAGGTGATTGCAAAACACATAAAATCAGACTCTGAAATCAGGTGAGATACAGGACTACAGAAAAATTACCAGAATTACCCTTTTAAAATCGTTCATTTAAATTGGAATACCAGCATTTTCATTTTCCAATTTATAGCCAGGAAATGCATCTTACCAGACAATGTAGTGAATAGATCTGTATCTTCTTGTTAGAATGAACTTTCTATGCAGATGTTAAGCCTTAAAAAATGTACCTCTTGCAATTAATCTGCTTTTTGCCCTCAGTTAAGATCTGGCCTAGTATTGTTTTGACTCTCTCTCCCTTATTGTGATTACCCTGGAAAGTGCTCTGAAACTTATAAAGCACGATTTTTGTTTTGAAGCAAAACATTGCAAATGAACTTGAATTCATGGAACTGGAGGCAACTAGAAGCTTTGGGACATGTAACATGAGGTGGTCACTTACAGTCTTAATTTTACCTCAATACCTCTGCTGTTGAGCCTATTAATTTTGTTTTACCAGTTTGTATTTCAAAAAGATTGCCTTATTTTTACTGAAATGTCAAGAGACGGCACCCTTATTTTTCTTGGTAATCCCTCTCTCCTCTCTCTCACCGTTAATCACCTTGCATTTCTCTTTTCTCAGTTTCTCATCATTAGTTCTTGTTAGGCTATTCCTGAGGCATGAGGTAACTCTCTGTTATCTAGTATTTTCTCCAAATAAAGATACTTTGTATTGCTCTCTGAGACCAAAGACCAAACAGCTTCTCTGCAGCTGAGTTAAAGCAAAAACATGTGCATCCCACTTGATCTCTGGTAGCTGCAAAGATAGAAATACAAACCAGTAACAATATTTAGTTCCAAACTTTTCAGTATAAAACTTGTTTTTCTCTTTTTGCAGTAGATTGCTTTTCACTGAAAGCACAAGGATTTCAGTATTTAATCCTCTTTAAATAATCAAAAATTTGATGGTCTCTTTCTGGCTATTGCCTTATGTATTTTTTTCCCTAAGAAAAATGAAATTATTACTTCAGAAAAAATTAAGGATTAATTCTGAATATTCATTGCTTTTCATTACTGCCTAAGAGGATAAAATAGACACTTATAGAAGGTGATAATATATAGATCTTTTTGAACAATCATTTATATAGGAACTTACTTAAATATGGATAGAATATTCTCTGAGTGCTTTGATCTTCATTTGTATTTGGGCCTTAATCTGCTTTCCAGTGTTGAGCACAAGCATTTGTGTATAAAGGTAGTGATTTCATCATTCTGTTCAATGATTTAATATTTTGATCCTGCCATTTCATACTTTTTTCCAGACTTTTTTTTCAGGCAGTCTGCAAGATGACCTTGCTCACTGAAATAATTATGACCTTCTGTTTTCAGCCTATCTTCATTTAGATGTACAGCCATCTGAATTTTAAGAGAAACCCACCTTTATGAATGTTAGCTGAACTAGCAGCTGCCCAGAATTTCTTAGTTCATCTCTCATCAAGGATCAGAGGGGAAAAAAAAAGTAAGCAAGAAAAAGCCCCTGCTTTTTGGGTGACCTGACTCTGAGGAATATAGACAAAGAAGGGATCAGTATTTCAAAGAGCATTATAAGGGGATGCTTCTCTTCTGTCCCTCATGGCCACTGTAGGAGAGGAAGAGGCTGCTCTGCTGAACATACATCAGCTGTTCAATTTATTTCACTTTAGTTTTTGCCAGAAATAAGGATCTTTTATAGACAAAAATTCACTGTAGTCCTTCGGCATTTTTGCTGCCCAGTAGTGTCTTGCCATACAAAGGAAACAGTTCAATCATCCTGTTTCAGGACAGGTTTGCTTTGACAGAGGAGCAGGTTGCACAAAGAACTTGGGCAGTCTCTGTCCTTGGATGTTTTTCAATAACTAAATGGACAAAGCTCCAGTTAATTTCAGCTGAGCTCAAAGCTGAGCCTGCTTTGAGAGGAAAGGTGCACTGAGAGACCTCATTACAGCTGTTCCACCTGGAAGCTGAGCTTTGGGGAGTTGTGTTAGTTGATGCATTTCATGTGATAGGGCTCTGACACCGAACTGTATCTGGAAGAGCAAAAAGGTTCGTCTTGAGATTGTTTCACCACAATGATCACTGAGTTAGCCAAATTATTTTCAACAGAGCAGTGAGAACTGCTAAGGGTTTGAAGGAGGCTGAACTGTGAACTGACCTAGAGATATCACTGCAGGCTGCTGTGTTTGTGGGCTAGTACAGTAACTGATTGCTGCACGGCCTGAACGTTGCAGCTGGAGTCAAACTGCAGCTCTGAAGTTGCAAGCTCAAAACTTTTCCTACGTGTTACAATTAATCAACTGAAAAAAGCAGACATGACTTCACCTGTCTTTTATCTTTGCACCTTTTAATTCCGAACTGGATCAAAACTCACATTTAATCCTTTCTCCTTTTTTTTTTTTTAATGTGGATGTTTGCTTAAAAAAAAATCCATATACCCTGTGTTACTAATTTTTCAGTATGAAGATACATAACTGACTGTGATAAAGTTATTACTGTGTTTCTAATTCGTTTTCATGAGATATTATAAAGACTGTGATTATAGTGGGTACATTATTGCTGAATTTTATAATTTCATAGGTTATTATTTTATAATTTCTGGCATATTGTCTTTATAGGGCCTTAGTTATAATAGAGTAGCCTTTATTACAGCAAATAATGAATCAGTTTAATGAGATTATACTATTTTTAAACTTGACATTTAGCTCAGTCTTGGTTTTTCAATTAATCACAATACAATAATCTTTTTAGCTAAGTTTCTTCAATTATCATTTGAATGAAATAATTTTATATGCTGCTGAAGTCTACTATTGAAAAATTCAAGCTGTGGGCCTCAGATAATTTCCCACTTGCAGTAAAGATTAGGAGTGGGGTGGGCTAATATTCCCCACTTACCTTCTAGTTGTCTTTTTACCCAATGTTGGCCCAGTTCTATCTTCAGCAGTTCTTTTCTGTTATTCTGTCCACATATGAAGAAAGAAATGGAATGAAAAATGAGAATACTGTGTGGAATTAATTTATCTTACTTATGAGGATAAAAAAGCTTTTTCTAATTCTGAGGCAGCAATTTAGTGGCAAAATAAACCTGGAGGATTTGTGTCATCTAGCCTGGCTTCTTCAAGTGCCTCAATTAAACATCTCTGCTACTTTACTAGGTCAGCATCAGCATGGCTTTTTTGACCTTTTTTTTTTTTTAGCACTCTAAGCCAGTAAAGTATGCCAGTGACAATGAAAAAATTAATGTCTTTTATTCATTACAGTACACTGGTTGAACAAGCACCAGAACTGGGGCATAGGAGGGAGCAACACTGTGTAGATGACTTGGAGATGGAGGACTTGGAAGCACAGTTTGAGGACAAAGTTGCACTTCATGACTAATATAATCTAACAGCTTGTTTTTGTGAGATTAGGCAAACTACTCTTCAGCTATGCCCAGCTGCATGATCCCACCTTTTCCCTCACACCAGCTCTAGCACTTCACTGATCATGGGATAAATTGATTCAAGTATTTAAATCATAGACAAACTGTTCATATTCCTTCTTCTGTTAGATTTGTTTCCTTCTGGTTCAGCAGGTTTAATTGACTCGGTTCAGGGCATGATGTGTGGGAAAGCCAGAATGTGAAAGAAGAAAGAACAGTGAAGGAGGAGGAACAAGATCCCCCCCTTTTGGTCATGATAAACTAGTAGATCAGTTCAAGATCTAATGTTAAACTTAATCCCATGCTGTTAGTTTTTGCAACAGCCCAACAGTTTTCAGGAAGAAAACCTAAAATCGTTATTATTTCTTTTCAAAGTTAAACACTGAGCATTCATATTTCCTGGTCTAGTTCTAGGTAACACACTGATTTGAAAACACTTGTCTGATCCACTTTGCTAGCTCTGGCAGGTTACAGAATTCTCAGTCTGAGCATGGTTTCTGCTTTCTATCCCAAGTTTGATTTCTGACACTAGTAGATAGCTTCTTAAAAACGTAATTTGTAATGCATGCTTTTCCATCACTTGAAGTCATCTCTTGCATTAGATATGCAGTTTAATTTGGTGGCCCATAAAATAGTGTAAATTAGAATTGCTAGTAGTCCATCAACTTAGTTAATTTGACAATGATCTAGCTGAAGCAGGAAGCCATAGCTTTTCTAAATAGCATAATCTGTGTACTTAATAAACAATGCTAATACAACTCTGATTTCAGAAGCAGCATTTTCTTTCAGTTTACCTGAGGGATTAGAAATATGTCTTTTGAATATCTGACTGTAATATGGTAGAGTGTATATTTATTAACAGTGTCTAAATCTGAAGTTTCCAGGAAGAATGAAAATCCACTGTACAGAACACATTGTCTGACATGCATTTTCTGCTTTCCAATTTGCATAGTTGACATTATCAGAGCTCCATTTGTCTGATTGTATTGTTACAATGAGATTTATCTAGGATCAAAAAGATGAGAATCTAAGAATGAAGCTGTCTGGGGTTTTGGAGATGATTTTAATTAAGTGATCTAGAACTGAGGTGGCTGCTATATGGGACAGTAGGATTACCTTTCTGCTAAATTATCAGGTATTATTTTGTACAGAGAGTTAAGTCCAAAATCAGAATTAAACATACCTGTCTGTTTTAACATCAAGAACAGGAAAATACAAGAGGACATTTGGTAATTGGAAATATTAAAACAGAATATTCATCAGCTCACAATGATAACAATAGTCAAAGTGTTTATTATACAAATTTCTGCTAGAATAAAGGACCCAAGCACTACTAAATTTAAACTATGTCAACAGTGTTTAGAATGGCAAAGGTAGGGGAAGTGCCAAGGAAAGATATCTAAACAAGTATAAAAACATGCCCTTGAGGACTGTGGAAGTACTTGGAGAAACATATACATCAACCTGTGAAGAAAAAGTTAATAGAGATGGGACACTTCATGTTTTTTGAAAAGAGGTAGAGATTAGGTCCCTTTATTGACACTAATTATTTTAATAATTTTTATTAATATCAATAATTAAGAGTAATTTATTAACAACCACTGCAGTAATACATAATATGGTCATTTCAAGGGAAGTTTGCCAGAAGAGAAGTTGAATACATTGTAAGCTACTTCTATAGCTCTGAAAAGTTTCTTCCTATCTGGATCTTCAAGTCCATGCTTATAGGGAAGACATTAAAAATATCAACTTTCAAAACTAAATATATATGTAATTGCATGCCAGTAAGTAAATGAAGCATAGATTTCAGAATATGTCCTGCACATTTCCAAATACATCTAATGAAATATAATTTCTAGATGGAAAATTCCGAATATTGTATCACTAGATGGCAGTAATAACAAAGTGAAATGAAATGTATGTAAAGTATCTCAGGGGTTTATTTTGAATTCAGTCTCTTAATATCAAATCCAGATATAAATGCTCGGCATGACATACTGCTACATCCAAACCAGGTCAGATACAAATTATGATAATTTGTAGGTCTGTTAACAGTATAAAAGATAATACAAAAGGCCACTTGCAAAGCTTTCTAGGACTTCAGGTGTCCTAATGGAATTTTCAATTTGTTCTACTTGGTTGATGTTTAAAAAAAAAAAATCTAAACCACCACCACCAAAACAGCTGGTGAGTTGGGTGCCCAGTGCCCAAAGTGGATGTTTCATATGTCTTAAGAATACAGGAAAGGAACTAGTGAATATAAACTGTTACAAGCAGAAGGCAGATGTGGTTCCAGGATCTTACTGGAAGATACACAAATTGAGACATCTACATCAGTGTCCATTTGTAGGATTAAAACAATGAAAAAATAGAACAAATTAAGTATATCTTGAAATCCCTATAAACTAAAACAGCAAGAGATGTGAGAATTAAAAGCAGACTAGAGGGTCATCTGCTTTTGATACTTAAAATGTATAAACAAAACTCTTGTTACACAAAAACTGGATGTCTGAGACCCAGGATCTGAACTGTAATTATGATTTGTAATTATGACACTGCAATTTACTTCGAGGAAGTGATAATTTTGTTCACATTTAAATATTACAAACTTAAAATACTTGCCATGCATCTGTCACCATAAGGTCTTAATTTCTTTTGCTTTTTATCATGACACTTGTCGTAAATTTTAAGGTTCTTACTTAAAGATGGTCTGTTTCCTGTCTACCCTAAATTGAGTTATATTTTGCACTATCTTTTGCTTTTCTGTGAGAGAGATATGAAGAATTTTGCACTATTTATTCAGTTGTTCACTTCCCCTGGCATGGGACTCACACTGCAAACTATAATTATTAAGATGAAGCCAGAGTGCATTATCTCTTATGTAGAAATTATCAGCCTACATGTGCATTAGTTCCAGAGAAGCTGTTGGAGAGCACATGTAATGACATGTTTTTGTGAACATTTTCACCATCAACACTGCATTAATGGTTCTAGTCCCTGACCTACTCCTGTGGATTATTTGTACCCACCTGAAATGAGCAGTGCGTGCAATGTCAGTGTTTATTGTCCAGGGAGGAAAAAGTATCCTTTGTAATATCTTTTGTGATTTTTATGCCAGAGGTTACTTAAATACTGTAGTAATTAGAAAAACTGAAACAATATTATTTTTCTCTAAGAACTGACTCTTGATACTGAAGAAATAGACAAAACCAGTATCTAGCATACAGTCAAAATAACATGCTGAGACTTCACTCTTTATAATCATTAGTTACAGGCTGTGTGTTTGTTTCCTTGTTTGTTTGTTTTTTGTGTTGCTCAAAGATCCAAAATCTCAAAGCAGTGAACTTCAGGGTTAAAAAGATATGGGCCATTTAAGATTGCCTAGGTGCTGAATTTTAGGGTCAAAAGCTCACTCTTTCTTCCAGTGTAGTTTTCTAGATACAGTCATATTTTTTACACTCATATAAAAGATAAACTAAAATCACAAAAAAAAAAAAAAATCAAAAATAGCCATTCAAAATGTAAGCTTCATTTGCAGTAAAATTAGATTTTACAGGCTTTCTCTTTGCTTGGTCCTTACAGTATGAAATTGGTGATAAATGACGGGGACACAGCAAAGAGTCTAAAATCTCCCCATCCATTGCCACTCAGCTGCAATGATTCACAGGTACAAACATCACCGAGATACTAACTGTTGGAATTTCCCCATTTCAATTCCTTTTTTTCACCTCAGTCATTTTAGGTATGTGTTCAGCAATCAGTTCTCCCTTATATTTTGTTCCAAACCGGAGAAGTCATCCTCTAAGACTGACCTCCACACTTTCACATAAATTCAGCTGCTGGCAAGTGTTGTCATGGCATAATGCAGTACCATGCACTTGCTTAGATCTCAAAAGCAATATAATTTTAGAAGATCAATGTTTTTAGGCTAGTTGCTTTGCTGATAAAGCAGAGTAAGTTGCTCAAAGCAGACAACGCAGTAATTCGTCACTATCACATTTGGAACCTGATTTAACAGGGAAATATAAGCACAATCTTGCATTCCTCCATGTGTGCTGACTCTCCTGTTGTGGAAGCAACAACTAACATTTGCAGGTTATTGTGTGATGAAGGAGTGAAATTCTGACAACAAAGACATCGATACCAAAAATCCCGGAGGTTATTGCTGTCAGGGTCTTGCCACTAGATGCCGGTTTCATTTTGTCAGCGAGAAAAACCCAAGTGATGTAGGGTGAATGCCTCTTGAAGTAGAGGTAGGGTTAAAGGGACAGCTTTGTGTTTCCTTTGCAGGGGGGCACAAAGGAAATTAATGCTTGGGTGTTGCAGTCCTGGAAGCCTTCGTGTTTCTACATAAAAAACTTCTGAGTTTAGGCACCCAAGTTAAGTGTTGCATACCAAAGCATATAATGACTCCTGTTAGTGTGGACACTGAAAATTAATTTTATGTCCACTTGGCTTTTTCCTGAACTGATGATTACACATGCCAGCTATTCATTATCTATTTCTTTATGCTGCCTTCTAGACTATGTCAAATGTTCTTTCCCTTTAAGGAAAGACCTTGACTTTTTCTGAGGCTGTGATGTCTTTAAATCAATCCAGCTGAAGGTTAGCTCTTCAGCTGGGGTTCAACATCCTACAGGCTTTTCCTTCCAGCTTTTAAGCTTTATCACCCTGTTACCTTGGAATCTGCCTGCTGGGGCTCACACTGTGCTTGCAGCAAATTTGCATGACAATTTTTTTTTTCCTAGGGACTTTATAATTTCTTTTGGTACTTTAAAGAAGGCCAAAATTATTGAGAAGCCTTGTGCCAATTTAGTCTTCCCAAGAGAAAGCTTCCTTTTTCCTTACAAACACTGGTGACTGGATGTTTGCGTAAGTCATGGATTTCTTTTTGCTGTTATCTTCACTCATTGTTTGTGTAGCTCGTTTTCCTGGCCCAGGCTGCAGAAGGAAAAAAACCCCAAACCTCTGTTCTCTTCCCAGGTTACAGAACTAGAGTTTCAAATATCTTTATAAGCACTTTATTGTACTCCAGGATTTGCCTCAGTTGACCTTCCATTCTAGAAGTGTACTATGAAATTCTAATCACCAGACATTAATTTTCTGCCTTGAATCCTAATTCTCTACTGGTTTGCACCTCGTGTTTTAATTTGCACTTATGCAGAATGAAATTAGGTGTTAAATGAAACCAGTCCAGTTTGGTAACAAACTGCATACTCTCTGAACAGGTGTAAATTATTGTGATGAAATTTAAAGGAATTGAACCCTTTGTGGCAAAATAATGTGATTTTGTCTGTTTACTTTCACCTGATGTGGAAATGATAAAACATCTTTTTGCCTGTCTCTATAACTGATAAAACGTCTATGTGTATCATCAAGTGAGAGCAGTCAACAACCAACATTTAGGACCTGAAATGGTTGTCTTTCTTAAGATACCACCATGGTAATAGTTCTTCAAAGAAAATATTTTCATTTAAATTATGACAGTTCAGTATAAACAGCAAAGTTTTTGTGAAAATAGCTTTTCTTTTTTCTGAGATAATGACCATTGATTATGAAATGGGAGCAATATCCTGGGGCTTCCAAAACTAATATTGACTATTTTGATGCACTAAATCACTAAATGCCAAATTTTATATGTACTGTTATTAATATAACATTTAAAAGAAATCAATAATTAGTGAAGAAAGTATTCACAAAATCATGGAAATTATTAAAAATATTGAAAGTATGGAAAGTATTAAAAATGTTAGGGCCACAAGTGTATTTCTGTTAAAACTCATGCATTGTGTTGTGACTTTCTGTGACCACAGAATCAAGCATTTTTGTTGCTTCTGGTGATTACTAAGTTGCTAGTACTGTAACACTGATTATATTAATCCTGATAATACAACCCTTTGTTTATATGGTTCAAAATCTACTTTCAATATGAATAAATGATTGGAGAAAAAAAAAAGACACAGATATTTAGAGGACAAATACTTTTGGAAGAGTGTATTATATCCAGCACCACAAAATCATGGATTGTATGCAGCAGGTTTTCAGTCTATCATCTAAGAGAAGTTTATTAGTTCCAGAGTCTGCCGTGACTAAGAGCTGTCATTCCTCATCAAGTTCAGCTCTGAAACTCCAAAGCTCAGACAAGACAAGGTGACTATCTTGTTAGAAAAGTCCCTGAGGGCATTTGGGTGAATATCCTACTCTAAAGGGCAGCCTAGTTCTTCTAGACCAGTGGCTTCTTTAAGGCCTGCTTTTCTGGGGGATGTGCTTACTGTGGGTGTCAGAGTAGATAAAAACATCCTTCCAAGAGTCAATCAGAGATGTTAAATAAAAACATGACAACGTAACTTAGAGGAACTCTTGGCAGAACTCGGCAGCTTGGTGTCATTTGAGTATTTGAACAAAGATATCAGTTGACAGGCAGGCAGAGCAGAAACCGCTGCCAAGACAAGGTTTGGACAAAACTCCTGTAGGGATATTTTGCAAGACACCTTCAGAGTGGGGAATCTTGTCAAGTGCATTTAGACTTGGTGAAAAGGAAAGAACAAAAGGAATGTGGAGGACTTCTACCCTACAATAAATTCATATAGAACATTGTGAGAGCACGAGAAATGAATGGAAAAAGATACCTTAAAAATTGATATCTGTTCAGGGCAATAGTATGGGGGCTGAGATTTGGTTTGGTTTGGGTTTTGGTGGTTGTGGGCTTTTTGGGGGTATGTGTATGTTTTGTTTTTATTATCTTCTTGAGGAGACAGAGCTTACTTGTCAACGCTGACTCTCTGCTTCTCTCCATCTGGTCTTTGCACTTGTAATAAGTTTTGAAATTATAGCTATTTTCGAGCACATTTTAAGTATACTTACATTCCTATGAGATCTGGGGCACTTGGATGCAAAAGATTTATTCAAAATAATGTACCACTAAAAGAAAAGTAGGCAGAATACACCTGGTTCTTTGGAATAAAGGTGAGGTTCATGAGGTGACTAAAGTTTGGTAGGAAAGTTTCACTACTTCTGCTATTAATAAATTAATTTTTTCTTCTTTGAAGACTTTATTAAACTCAGTGCAACATCTAGGAAGGAAATGTGTAAACTTGTAAGATCACATCCTTTATGTTGGAAAGACATTGACTTATACATGCTTGTAAATACTTGATTGCCTGCAAATTCCATTTTGGATTATAACCCTGACTGCCAGGTTTGAAGAGGGACATTTCTTCAGTAGAACTGTGAAAAATACAAACTGCAGCGAATCATATTATTAATAAAGTCAAAAGGTCTTGTCAATATTTATCCATTAACTAGTTCTAAACCAGTTATCATACTTTTATAGCCCTAATACAAGCTTATAGAAACTGCAGCTGTGTAGGAAGAGACCTTGAAAGATCATCTGGTCCAGCCTTCCATGGGAAAGGGAGCCTAGGTGAGATTGTTTGAAAACTTCCAGCAATGGGAACTCTGCCATGTCACTGGAGAGGTGGTTCAGTGAATGATCTCACTGGATTAAGATGTGAGATTTCTTTCAATTGTTAATAATCTGGTTTACACATCAAGAAGATCTTTCAAGGTATTAGATTAATTTCTTCCCTCTAGTTAAAGACTGATTATTTAAGTCTAATTATTACAAAGTTTAATAAACCTGTGAAATCCAAAGAAATCTGTATCTATGATTCCCTGTATTTAAAGGTATAATATGAAGAAGTAATTTATTTAATGAGCTGGAAGGTTTCTAGGTTTATTATTTCTTTAGAAAGGCTTGAGGAAAGCACAAAGGATTTGAAGTTAAGACACGCAGAATTTGAATTTAAAATAGATGTAGTTGTTGTTAATACAATTATGTCTAGACAGCAGGAATAGCTTATTAAGGAGATGCCATAATGACTGTTTCCAGCAAGTGTAGAGTAATTGGCTTGAGTAGCCACTTGATGTCATCCTGGTGCAACAAAATTTGTCTAAAAACCATTTAAAAAACTTTGATTCAAAGAGAATTATAGTTTTGGTGAACCTGGTTCATCTATATTCCTGATGTTTTTCTCAGTTCTCTGCTAACATTTCCTTGATTTTTAATTTAAAATTAACTAATGAATTTATTTTTCCTGTGATCATGCAAAGTCAGTTTAAGAAGCTTTATGACTAAAAGCTTAGTCTCTGGTTTTTTCTTTGACTTTAGATGGCTGCACATTTTTCAAGAAAATGTGATTCACTTATCCCTGGTGTAAATAGGTTAATTTGGCTCAAATACTCTATCAATGCTATGTAAAAAAAGTGTAGGCAATCTTTCAAGTCTCTGAGTGATGGTTTTAATTCCACTCAGCTGTGTTATTCCTCCTCTGTCTTTTTTTCCCTGAACAAAGCCAGTAGCATGTTTTTCCAGGAAAAGCTGTTCTCTAAAGGTTTCTCCTTGGCATCCAACTTGATATGAAGAGGTAAAAGGTCTCATTTGATCATTGTGCATTTCTTTGGTGGGGACAGGAGAGGGCAGAATAGATAAACTTCAGATAAACTTCAAAGGATTGAGAACAAAATTCTATATGAACTTCATGGGAATTAATTTTCTCTGACACTTTTGCCAGAATAAAACATCCCTGACCTCTCAAAGTGTGTTTCTCATACCATTATTCCTGCTTTCCCCTTGGCAGATTACTTGGATCAACTAATTTTCTACTGTTTATTTAATTTCC
Organism: Sakesphorus luctuosus; assembly: GCA_013396695.1. Classification (NCBI taxonomy): domain Eukaryota; kingdom Metazoa; phylum Chordata; class Aves; order Passeriformes; family Thamnophilidae; genus Sakesphorus; species Sakesphorus luctuosus. The sequence continues at coordinate 197,072 of VWZD01009265.1, forward strand.
TATGACTTTCTCCACACTTGTGCTCCATTCTGTGACTGTTAGGCCTGCACTTTCTATCCTACAGGCCGCAGTATTTTCCCACAGTTCTCCCCTGGAGTTGTAACATACTTGCATTGGCAGACCGACACTTTGTTTTCAAGACTACTTTATGTTTACAAGAGTTTACAAGTTTGTGTTGTCATTTGAAACTTTCACAAATTCTATCTCCTATTGTGTAATCTAGAAGATTATTTGCAGTCTATAAACTGATACAAGAACATTTTGTTTTTCAAGTTGAAGGACTGAACAAGTGTGTGCACAGGCTCACTGGCAATCCGAGAAACCCAATCTAAGAAACTATTTCTCTGCATGTTTGTGATCCCGGTGCCTTCTCTGGCAGCTGCCTAGGGAAGATAAAGCTGGGGCTGAAAGAATTCAGATAGGTGTTAAGAAAGTGATTATGGCTACAATAGTACCTTCTATAGGAACAAAGAGTTATTGAAAAGCACAAGGATAATTCAGTCTGAATAAGGTGAATAATAGAGATTTGATTGAAGTGAGAAGATTAGCAAGAAATGACTACTGTCTTCCTTTTAGCTCTATCACAAAGTATGAAGTAGGAGATAAAGTGAAATTAAAGGACAAAGGGAATTTCTTTTTCCACTGGAGCATAATCATTCATTGGCTTTTCTGTTTCAGAAGATCATTGAGACAAGTCAGGAGTTGAGTGTAACTGCCTTTTCAAGGTTCATTAACTGCAATTAGCAGAAATTTTTCATTTGAGTACTTTGCAGAACACTACTTGCCGAATAAAGTAGATACATGTTTAAAACCAAGGAACTTGAGCACAATGGAAAACAAAAAATAGGCAGTATATGAATTAAAGAAAACACTTCTACTTGAACTCCCACAATTATTTATGGCCACAACCATGGTTTTGGTTGCCAGAGGGAAGGAATATGATTGTTTTCATCCAGGTTTATAGATAAACATTTTTAATTTACTCAAACTTGAACAGTTTCAGTATAAATATTTGCAAATGTTAACTCTTACGTAGATTTCAGTGAGTGGCAACAGATACCTTTAGGGCACAATTTGTATTCTCTTGCATAGATGTCTAAAATAGGTCAGATGAACTGTGTTCTAGAAGTCAATATTTCTTTCCCTGCTGCATATTACTTCTTATTGAAAAAAATAGACAATACCTACCTACAAGTAGCTACAATGTAAGCATGTAAATTTAGGTGAGATGACTCTCATATTGATCATTGCTCACAGTTGCTCACAACTGTCTTTCAGAGTTACAGTATTGCAAAATGTTAAGAGAGATTATCTCTTCTGCTTGGTGTCTTTGCTCCATAAATTCTTCTACATTCACTCCTGAAGGTGCTATTATGAAATCACACAGCTTTTATTATCCTTGATGATGATTTTAGCATATATGTATGGAGCCATTTCTCTGTTTATATTGCAAAGTTTTAAAATGGGACTATTTTTGGCCTGCTAAAACCATCGTCCACAAGACTTGGCTTTTTTGAGTTTTCCAAAATTCAGACAATAGTATGTCTAAATGGTGTAAAGTGTTACTGACTTTCCAGTTGCTGCCAGTCCACGTGGAGTTCTCATCTAATGATAGTCTGCGGAGTTAACTGAATTTTATTAAATACACCTCTCCTCCCACAGCCAATGTTTTAAGATTGAACTCTTTTACACAGTAGCTGATTCCTGCCACCATCAGGGGAAACTCAGAATAGGTGTAGATGCAATTTGAAACCCTGTGTTTCACCTGAACAAAAGTGCAGATGAGAACCTGGCTCCTAAGGAGGCAGCTGACCAGCTACCAAAAGCATTTTTAGTATCACTTGAATTGTTTTAGTTGACATGTGTGGTTACTTGCCTGATTGCCTCATAATCCCAAATGATCCATCTTCACTCCACTTCCATGAAACAGGTACACTGCATTTTCTGCATGGGGGCAACCTGGAGTTGTTCCATTGTACCTTACCTGTGCTGGAAGGAGAGGGTGCACTTAGTGCACTGCTCTGTTCTTCTGATTGATGCCCTACAGGAAAGCCCTGCGATTCAGGGAGGCTTAAGGGACTTGTCCAAGACTGCCCAGAAAACAGACCCCTTGCTATACCAACACGACTAACACTGGGAGAGTTAAATAGTTCTTACCTGTGTACATGGTTATTAATCTGTCATTGCAAGATTTTGCCAGCATTGACGAATCTTAAATTTAACCTTTCCATACTTCAGTAGTTTGGAGTATCTTTCATCTATCAATCACAAACATTTAAAAAGTTGGCATACATAAACTTAGTTAATTTTAGCAGTTAGATTACTTTAAATAGTCAAAATTTATATGTCCTGGATGAATAGAAATTCAAAATGAGATAAGATTTCTTAGTTATAAAAGAGAATGAAAGCAGAGAAATGACAAGTTGATGTATGAGAAGCAATATATGAGATGTGGCTGATAAATTATCTTCTGATATGTTAATGAATTCCAGATAGAGAAGTTCACAATATGATGATTTATTGAGATTTTAATAAAGTAAATTAAAAATTGAAAGGTGATCTGAGTGAAAGTATCTCCAGGAATCTTTTGAAAAAATAATTAGGAATTTTAGCTTTTAAAAAGGCTTTTTATAGACATAGACTTTATATTCACATATACACATATTTGCATTTTAAATAGATACATCTGAAAAATCTGCTGAGATTACAGTCTGTACCAGTTCTCTTGAAATACTGATTTGGAAACACATTCTGCACACTGTACACATTAAAAAAAAAAATCTGTCTTTAGTGCCAGGTTCTTTTCAGCCTCTCAGAAAATCATGCATGCCTGGTTGACACTGATGAGTAGGGATAATGCACAGATAGATGCAATAAAATACTTGAACAAATTAGGTATTTGTGATTAAAACTTAGTTTTAGTCAAGAAAACAGTCAGGTAGGACTTCTTCAAGGAAAACTAATTCTGTCATACTATGGGTTTTTTGTTGTTTTGCTTTTTGTCAAGAAACACAAGCAAAAAACCATTGCTTTGACAGGAAAAAGTAATTGTGGCTGTCAGCTCTGCCTGCTAGTCATTCTAATTAACTGTGTGCAACTCACACCACTAAGATGTATCCTTAATATCCGAAATCAGCCATGACTTTATTTTTTTTCTGAAAAATGTTCTTAATGTCTCAGCCTCTGATTCCACACGTTTGGTTGTTAATGTTCATATTGTCATTTTCTATCATTAAAAGCATATTTTATAAAATAAATTTATTTGAGAGCTAATTCTTATAATACAGAATATTTCTAAAGCCAACAGTATTCTATTTATATTAGTGACTACTCAAACAACACAGATTAATCTTAAGAGGAAAAAATCATCTGATATATCTAAACCCCATATAATGGATGAGACTGAACACACTCAAATAATATATGTACATAAAATAAATGAGAAACAGTACCCCACTTAATTTTATCTATTTAATATTCTCATTAAATGACACTAATTTTTAATTTTGCTGGTTAACTCATTATTTCTTTTCTCTTTTAAAATTAAGATCTATCTAGCATTTGTTGATCCACCCTCCAGCATCTAAGTAAATCTGCACAATTTTAACTTTTTCAGCATGAAATATGGGCAGCTTTTTATATTTCCCCCTTCATGACAGGAATGTTTTTAATGTTGATATTTACGGGGAGTTTGAAATTTCTCCCAGTACAGAATTTTTGTACTATGTCTGGAGTAAATAAATGCATGAGGTTTTTTTTCTCTCCTGTCTCAGACATTCCCAGTAGTTTGTTATTCCACTCTCAACCCTCAGCCCACCATTACTGAAAGATATGGAGCCACTGCATTTAAGAAATTCGGAAGAGATTTTATTTTCTGTTTCATTTTTCTATGTTGTGTTGTATCTGTAGAACAGACTGATAAACCACCCCTCAGAGGATGAGCTCCTTGTCCCCAGGGGTGTTTTGCCCATAGCAGGGGTGTAGGCACAGAATGTCTGCACAGTTCAGGGAGCTGCTGAAAGAATGACACAGTCCTTGGGACTGTATCAATTGGTGCAAAATTATGCACATAAAGGATGCTACCAATGGGTGACACCAGCAGAGGCATTGTCTGCCAAAGGAGTGTGGCTTTTTTTATTCAATATTCTTAACCTCATGTAAAGAAATTGTTCCAACACTATTTGCCTTTGCTTTTTGCAAAGTTTTCCCTGGTTAAACATGCATCCAATTTAACTACTGCTGAAGGAAGTCACAGTAAATTAACAGCTGGTCAGTAAGCCTGGGGCCTTGAAGAGAAAACTGCTCCTTCCTTTTTACAAAAAGCTTTCAAACAACTTAGTTTCTCTTCAGTTATCTGGTCACAATGATTGAAGGAGGGTAAACTTAAATAGATGTGGATTGGATGGAGGAGAGTTTAGGATCTCCCAGCAAACCCAGGTGGCTTCCAAAGACTAGAAGGAAATTTCACATTTTAATGTTTTATAAAGTGTCAAAGCACAGGTGTTTGGTTGAGGATAAACTAAAAGATTATAATGAAATTGTTGCTTTCCCGCTTTTTAAAATAATTGACGTTTCATTTGTTGATGGGCTTACAGATGCAAACCCAATGTCATTCCCATCCATACCAGAACAGCTAACTTCTAGGTATTATTCATCAAGAAAACACATTGTCTGTCAAATCAGACATTTATTAAGTTATGCAATTTATACTTCATTCCCATAGGCAGACTGTCTGACAGTATTGTAGCGTTAATACAGCCCTAATCTGATTTAACTGCTTTATTGCATAAACATATAGCAAAGCTTCATGACTGAACAATAGTAAAATCCAGAAAGAACTGTATAGGGCAGAGATAGAAAATCTGGAGTTTCTGTTTAAAACATGTTGCACAAACCTTTTTAAAGACTAACATCTCACTATAAGCAAAAAATTGTAAAGAATATGTATCACTGATTCTTATCAACAAAAGAATATATTCCCTAGATTGCAAAAAAAAATTGTTCACAGAGTTTGATCTAAATGCTCTAAATTCCTATCATGACCCAAATTCAGATTACATTAGCAAAGAATTTGGCTTTGAATTGAGCCATATAGCATAAAATGAAGACCTGATGAGAAAAAGTGGCCCCCATGATTTATAACTGTTTGCCTTACCACCATTTTGCATCTCAGATACTGCAGATACAGATAGTTGTCCAGCTGATAAGCTAAAAAGAGGATCTGTGTGATGAATCTGTCTCCAACCTTGCCAGCTCTCATGTTTGAAATTCAAGTGTCAAGGCAATAGCTCTTTTTCCCCCAAATGTTTCAGCTATTGAAAATTTGGGAATATATTAGTGTAAGTATCTCGCCTCACTCTTTTTTTTTAATTAATGAATGTGCCTATGTTTTCTGGTTGAAGAGAGAGAAAAGCGTAGATACATGACACTAAAACACCCTGAAGGCTTAAAAATGGAGGCTTATTTCAACCTGAAGAGTACAAAGAAACCTGTGATTTTTCTTTCCATCTTACATTTCTTTGGGACTGGTTTATTTTTCTAAGCTACCTGAGATTGTGCCAGCATACTTCTGAACCTAGTTATTTTCTTCCCTCTTTTTGCCTACCATTTTGTCTCACTGGGGTCTGGTTTGGTACCTGTGCTTATGTGGAAAGCACAGTCTGAGAGTTTGAGAGGAAGATGGCCTGAGTTACCATCTGCATAACCTATATCCAGCTGCAACTTAACAAGACTTGCAAGTGCTTTCCATTTATATGACTGAAGTACGTGATAAAAGGTCAAGATTAGCTAAAACAGAATCCCTGCAGACTTAACTTATCATGATTGGTTTGGGCAGGAGGTCTGAAGAAAGTGTTATTTCCCTTGGCATTTGGAGTCCTGATGAGGTACCGCTCCTGAGAGCCAGCAGGTTGTGCAGTGTAAGTGCTCTCATTGCCCAGAGGCTGCAGCTCAAGGACCCAAAGCCACGGGTAACTTTACTGTGATGATCAAGCTCCGTTTGAATTCCCTGATGACAATCACGATGCATATCTTTGTGGAATGGCAAACGGATTAATGAAATACATGCAGCACATTGGGCAACTTGCATAAAGGATCTGTTGCCTGCAGCTGGTTCACTGTGTAATTGTGTGTTATTGCAAGGAGAGATTAGCAGGAGGGAGAGACTCCTTGCTGAGTTGTGCTATCTGTCTCAGCTCCCTGGTAGCCCAAAGTTTAAGATTTTTCATGTTAATATTTAAAGTCCCAAGAGGATTGCATCCCAAGTGCATTTTTGAGCTTTTGATGCTCTGTATTCCATTTCAATCTTGATGGTTAGGAGAGGGAGATTTGGGGCCTGAGGGCTTTCTGAAACAGAATAATCTGAGAGCATGCAGTATCTTTTTCACTGGAGTACTGGGTGTGTGGAATTTTTCACTCTAGAGCTCAAATGTGTCATAAATTTAGTAGATTTAAAACCATGTTTTCCACTTAAGCTTTGCACATTTTCAGTTGTAATTATTTAACTGTTAGTATTTAGGATTTAAAGTAGCAGACTAAAGAAGAAAGACTGCAGAAATATCCTAATCTTATTAAAGTCATCACTCTTTGCCTTGGACATTCGTTATGAAAAATTATTAATTTTTCTTTTTCAACTTACTTCCCAGTACTTTTAAGAATCTTTGAGACACTCTTATGATTGCTTATTTTAAATCATACAATATTAAATAAGATTTTTAAGCTCTTCACTTGTAAAATGCACAAAAGGCAAGCTACTAAACATGCTGAGACTCTTTTGCTAAAGGTGTCTTCATTACTTTATATGGATTTCATCTGCCTGTCGTAACTATGAGTAAATCCAAATTCATCCTTACATCCAGTGAAACTGTGACAAGTTTACTTAACTTGAGCAGATTATAACTGTACCTGAGGTTCTACTGAAGACACAGGTAGTGTGAATAAAATATCAGAATACAAGCACATTCAAATCAGTGCTTCATATCTGCAGCTTCAGATCAAGTGTTGTGTCTGTAACACAGGTAGGAATTTTTTCTGGTCAAAGGCACAGGATCAGGCTCCCATTGGTTTTGTTGCTTTCAATCTTCCTATCAATAAGGTACTGCAAATGTTAAAATATTTATTCAGACTTTTCTATTGTTCTTTCTTATGGCATTGTATTATACTACGTATAAATTTGTTAGATATAGTCTTAGAAAGTTTGGCCGTTGTTCTCGCCCAACCTATTACCACTTAAAAAATACTGCTGCACTGTCATTCCTTGATATTCAAAGATATCTCAATGATCATCACTGAACAGCAAAAAACAGTTGCTGAACACAACTTCGAATCAACAGCAATTAAAAAAAATCTTTTGGTTAATTCAGACAAAACATTTTCTGAAGTACAACAAAACTTTTGAGTAATTTCTTTCTGTTATTGTTAACATTGAAAATACTGTATTTATTTTGCGAACTGGTGGCTTAATCAGCACTGAAGGCATGTTGGAAAGTGTTAGTATATATTCTGTCATTTGGCTCAGCTTTAGGCAATTATACATGTAAATATAATTACTAAGGTATTCTTTTTAAAAACATATTAGTCTCAAGTTTGCAATGAATGAATCTTCAATGTGTTTTCTTGACAACTTTTTGAAGGGCATTAATTCAATATTAATTTATTTTAGATGTGCCAGAAGCATCATCCTATTGCTAATAAGTAGAACTAGACAGCAAGAAATGCAGGTCCCTTCCTAGCATTGCCAGAATGCATCTCTGTGTGTATCCAGCAATCTGGGTGATATGTTGACAGAATGAGGCCGGCGATGCAAATAAAGGAATCTTCCCCCCTCCTCTCCTTGCAGTTTATTGCTTGTCATTGACTAATGCATTGACCAGAATTTCTGCAGAAAAATGAAATTAGGAGAGACACAGCTTCTATATTAGTATTACTATTGAATGTTTAATTTGTGTATTAAGAGATAAGAGTATTTATGTTTCTGAAAGTGCAGCTATTTAATTTGGTTTATCAGCCACCTAAGACTGAAGTAGGATTCTCTGGGTTTATAAATTTCATGCTAGATCTTTAACACAAATTAGAGTAGTTTTGCTGCACTTGCTGTAGTGGACTGTCGTCAGTGTCAGTTTACACTACTGGAGCACATGAATCCAAATTTTTCTGTTTAATACCAAGTAAGTACTTCTTTTTTAAAATGGAGGGTGATATTTTCCCTCTCCCTCACAAAATATCTTCCATTATGTTTCCTATGTGTGGTAGCATTAGCTATTTTGTCTTAATTGCTTGCAAGTTTGCAATCTGATTCCCTGACATACTAACACTTCACATAGACAAACACATTTATTTTTGCAAGCTATAGTGTATGTTTCAGCTCTAACTGTTCTCAGATCAGGTAAGCTCAATTTAAGATCAAAACTATTTATTCCATGAAAGAGAAAAGCCAGAATTTATTAATAAATAAATAAATAAGAAAACAACAAAAACCCAAACACACAGAGAAGAATTTATAGAGAAAAATCAAAGACAGTGGGTGACTGGCAGTGAAGTTGCATTTCTGTGAAATAAACATCCTGGGTTCTAGTATTAAAGCGAGGTAACATAATCTGCTTCGCTTTGATCACAATGCACAGATGATCAGGACAGGGAGTCATACAAGCATATATAACTGTACCCAATAGTCATTTGATAAAAAAGAGTCATGCACAAAAGATTCTAATAAGATAGATAACAAGCTTCTGTATTTTCTGGTTCATTGTATCTAGAAGGTACAGAAAGCTAGATTAGTATATTTTATTCATACTCATTTGAGTAGCTTTATTTATCTAAAATAGTTACCATCTGTGACAACCAGTGCTTTGGACAAAAATAAGGGAGAACCAAAAACTTAGTGAAAGAAGTTAAATGAGGCTTCCAAAATTAGTTTGCCATTACCAATGCCATAAATGCTGCAATTTGGCAAATATCTGTCCTCTGGGTAGCTGGGAGGGTAGAAAGGCACTGAATCACTCAATTCCACACAAGCACCCGACCAACCAGAAAAAAGATTTTTCTCAGATGGAAGCCTGATGTCTGTTTGATGGAAGGGGGAAGCCAATCTCCCCAAGCTCCCAGCAAATGTCGCAAGTGAACATTGGGATGACTGAAGCAGCCCTGATCTCTCTCTAATCTGTAGCACACAGCTCAGTGTGATTCAGCAAGCACTCATTTTAAGGGACCGTAGTTTTATTTCATATGCCATTTTCCCCACTCATGTGGAAGTTAACACTTGCTTATCCCCAAATCTAATCTTTGTGTTTTTAATGCAAGTGCTGAATGTTGGGAACTCTACCCATATAACATTGGAATCAGCTGGCATAAAGGGCATTTGCTATGAAAATATATTTTCAAGAAGAAGTGGGAGGGTGCAATGTAAGGCATAAAAGATTACTAGAAAGTGAGTAGCTTTCTAACATTGCTAAAAATGTAAAGACCTTTGAACGATAATTTCTGTTTAGGACTCTGAAACCAAAATATGTTTAATTTCTTGAGTGAATATGAAAATTCCAAGTTTAATATTAAACAGCATAGAGGAGGCTTGCACACACACACGCATCCACAAACACACACTCCCTCCAATTAAAGGAAACTAAAACACCAAGAAAGTTTATTTTTAAAAGCATTAAAGGCAGTTCATGTAAACCCTGTTCTGGTGTGCTTACTGTGCATAAACAGGCCCTAAGTATATGATCCACTAGCCATTTTTTCCAGAGAATCTGTACATCTGTTGTATTAATTTTGTCATACATACACCTGACAAAGAACCTCATAAACACTGTTGTTTGGCAGACACACAATGGATGAAGCTCACTTTGAGGATACATTACTCATTGACAGTAAGGTGAAAATATTAAGAGCAGTGTATGGTGCTAGCTCATGGAAGTTACCTAGTGCATGGTGTAAACAGATTTCAGTTTATTAATATGACAAATAATAAATTATACATAGCTCATCCTGTAACTGTAACCTCTGGTTCAGCATGCCTTCAGTAGGGTCACTCCAGTGCACAGCAATAGATTCTGCTTGTTTCTGTTTTAGACTCAGCGTATTTTGCAAGCTGTTTATTGTGTGTGTGTGCAACTCTAGCATATGTTTATGAGCCTTTAATCTTTCTTCACTTGAGGCAGCAATGCCTCGGCCCCACAGTTTACAGTGCTCCATCTGCATCACTTGTCTTGAGTTGTAGATTTGTATCATGCCAGAGTATAGAAAAGGGATCTTCAATCTTCTCGTGACAGCTGCACAGCATTTCTCTAGGCTGACAGTCCTTGTCAAATCAACAGTAAACCTGCTGCATCTAGTGCTGCTGATTTTTCATAAGGCATTTTAAAATACCCAAAATTTAGTGCAGACAATTCTTACTTCCCATCCAATTTGCCTTGGTATCACTGCAGAGTTTCACCCAAAGACAGGCATAATATACTCAACATAATATACTCAGCACTGTAGTACTCTCTAATAAGGTGAAATACAGTGTTTTGGAAATGTATATTCATGTATATCCTTAATAGCCTAATGATAATAAAATTCATTCAGGCATGTAGGCTATTTAGTCCAGTGCATTGTCTTACCAGGTCAGTCATAATTTTCATCTGTAACTGTGCCATATTATGCCAACAAATATTTAGCAGAAGAGGGTCTTCAGCTCAGGTTTTATTGCATTCTAGTTGCCCTTGTCTTAATTTCTCCTGTTGCAAGTTTGGCTGATACATCCCTAATATAAAATTTATGATAAATCAAAATGTTCACATAAAATGAGTTAAAAATTAAGAAAATCTTAGCCAGTCCAAGTGGCAAAGGGAGCGCATGCTTAATTATCTGTTCTTCCCTTTTATTACTGCCATCCGATTTAAATCTGTAAGTCATTGCTTGTGACTGATAATGTAAGCATTTATAGTACCATTCTTCAGAATAAAATCAATTGTAACAGAGTTGTATTATATAATGAAGAGAGAGAAAATACAAAGAGATTATTACACTGTTATCTGTCCCTATATAAAAATGCTTTCCACCAAGAACTGTAATAACAGAATTAAGAATATTACTTCTGTTTATGATAACATTCTACTTTTATTACAGAGTGACTCAAACCATCTTTTTATTTCAGACAAAACAATACAGAATTAGAGAAATTGTATTTGAGAGAAAAACTGTCACTAGTGAAGAGTTTACATGAAGACTTTAAACACTCACTGATAGGTTTTTGCAATGGAACTGAAAGAACATACAATGTAAAAGTGTAAAACTATGTTGCATCAGAAAATGTTGCTCCATAGTACTTGTTACGTGGGCTAATACAAGAGAGGCTGTACATTTTACATCCCATTGATTTTAACAGAAAACTATGATTTATATCAGTCCGTCGTGATCTCTTGTATTTTCTTTTTTTTTCCCCCTATGTAGCAGATTCCCCTTCAAGGACTAATTTATACATTGCAGTTCTGTTAGTATCTTGGCTTCCAAAATGTTTTCAGGAATTGTGGTAAGCTCATGTCACTGTTAATTAACCTTAAAGACAAGACAATACAATTCTCTGTAATCACAGAAGGATACTACAGAGTCTTTTTAGCCACAGTTGATTCTAACTTTTAAATTAGTTTTAGAAAATAGCAACATGATTTAGTAAGTCACATTGAAACTTGAAATAATTGAAGTGGAAACTATTTGGCTGGTAGCTAAATATTTTTCATTAACTGCTGGTAACAATAACGTGCTAGGCAAATTATTACTGATTTTGTTTCCAATGTGTCTGCTCATTTTTATGACAAAATTCAAGCTTTTGAAGGAAATGAAGGAGCAAATGCACATCTATAGAAAATAATAATCTACAATAGCAGAATATTTAAATAACTTTAATGTTCCTTTCCCTGCAAGGAAATGTTATTGTGCAATTCTTACTATGAATCAAGGTATTGGGATGTATGTCTCTTACCTGCCCCCCCCTTCCCCTCCCCGTTAAACTGCATAAGCAAATGGATAACTCGTATTTTTGACCACATAGATTAAACAAGAAATTATAGAGATTATGAAAATATTAACATTTTTGTCCAACTCATGAAAGCATCTGAATAGGCAAAGGCAATGAGCAATCAAATTTGATAGAAACAATCGATTTTTTTAAATTTGTTTTTGATGTGCATAAATACTGAAAACTCCTGATGTCGATGTGCTATGGTAGTTGATCAGATTGGTCATCAACAGATAATGTTTATTGTATTACTGGCTTTGTATCAAGTGGATACTGAAGGAGCTGATGTGTAGCAGCTTGCAATGGTGTGCATGCCCTCTATGAAGTTTTTCACAATATTGAAAAAATGTCCCTGTTTTAACAGGTATTCTTTAAGAGAAACTGTAGATGCTCTATCAAGCCTAAACTGTGAAAGAAAAGACCAGAAGCCAGCCCAAGGCCTTGAGTAGCTAGAGAGGATACAATGAAAAAATCCAACCCTATTGCTGTTAAAATAATGGGTGTGAGAGCACTAGAGGAAGTTGTTTCTTTCCCATTAGTTAAGTACTAGGAGATTTTTGGGGCAAAATCCTAGCTCTTAAGTTTCCCCGTAATTTTTCTTTATGTACTGTTGGTAATATTTATAGTCTATATAAAAAAAATAGTCATATTAGACTCATGTATATAGTAAATGTATGTGTTGCTTATTGTGGCAAAGGCTAAACCGATCCAGTTACAGCTGCAGTTGCCTGATATTATTAATTCTCAGTGATATCAGATCAAAGCAACTATAACTACGACATTTTTACTAAAAAAGGGACAGTATTTAAAGTGAAAGTTTAGTATTTTTGGAATGTACAACAAAGTCAAAGAGCTGCTCGAATCATTACAAATTCTGTAGTAGTCTCACCCATGTGACTATATCATCCATTCCAGATGCTCCCCAAAACCTTTGAAACAACTGCATGATTCTTTAAGCGATCTGCACACATGAAATTGACTTTTGCAAACACCTCTTGACTACCAGATAAGATCAAAGTCCTTTGATGACCCATGTGGAGAAGAGTAGTTTATGGTTTACTATAATTTGTGAAAATTCATGAGATACTTGTAATTTCTTAAATTGAGAACTGACTTGTTAATAACAGCTTTAAAGTGATTATAAGCTTACAGGTCTTTCAAGAATTTGGCTAATACTGAGTTCCATATGCCAAAAATGGAGTATTTTTTATTTCAGTATTATTTATTTGTGACTC
>VWZD01009265.1:210348-229257 GCA_013396695.1 Sakesphorus luctuosus
GTTAAGTTGATCTCATCCCCTTCCTGAGCATGAGGTAAGGAGGATTTTCTTGAAGACAGTAAGAATGGAGGAGGTCAGGACTGCATAAGAGTGTATTTTTCAGATCACAAAATGAAAAACTGACTGAAATGGTTTACAATATAAAATTACAGTCTATTATATTTATTGGATTCTGTTATGCAGAGATTAAGTTGCATCTTTTTAGACTCTTTACCAAAACAAAACTTGGCATGAGAATCTTGATTTATGTAAAACCAAACCAACCAACCCCTCATCCAGAATATATTATGCATAATACGCGTCTCATGATATTACTAAACTCTAAAATGATCATTGAATTCATTCCATCAACTCTGTCCTTCCCAAAAGTGCTGAGCAGGAATGAAGAGTGATAACAAATCAAGTAGATATATGCATCACTAATCCATACAGCTCAGCTCTCCTTTAAATGTAAATTCCGGAAAGGGACCTGCATTTTCAAAGATGCATAAAGCTTCTGCCAACTGGTGCTCCTGCATTCAGCTCATTTAAAGATTAGTTGTAAACTTCAGAGAAGAGAAAGACTTGGTGCCTGCAGGCATAAATATAGAAAGACATTACAATTTTTTCCCTTCCTTTTTCTTGGAAGCCTATAAAACTGAATGTGGCATACAGACATGTGAATTCTTCAGTTAGTAGCATCTACCTGAAGCCTTTGTTAAAGTATACATTGTTTTCAAATTTGCTTCTTGCAAGGAAAAAAAAAAGAAAAAGAAGAGAAGAAGAGAGGTTTGGAATGGATAAGAATCAGAAAGTAATAAATTTGTATGATATACAAACTGCACCTGTATTGCTGCCTCCAATAATGTAAATCTGAAATTAGTGGATTGCAAAGTTTTGTTTCTCACTGAGATTGCATTGGTCAGAAAGAACAGGCTGTGTTAAACAGTATTGGGAATCTGGATTTGGGGCTTCTGCTAACAGATAAAAATGCTGTGCCCACAAAACACAAAGAGTCTTCTGATATGGAATCACCCTGTTAATTCAGAGTTTGGAATTTTTATAGTTTAACTTTTTACTTGACAAATGACAATGAAGATGTTGTTAGAGTGTACAACTGTAGTTATTACAGTTTTCCTATCCAATGTTCTTGCAGGGATAATAGAAGACCAGCATAAACAACTCATTCTTTGAGTAATTTGAAAGAAATATATTTGTACCCCCACAGATTCTCATTGACATTGTACTTCGTAGTGCCCACATATTAATGATTAAAAAGCCACAATCTCAGAAAAAGTGGCAGAAGTAAAAAACCAATTTGGGCCTCTCTAGAAATCAAAGATGTAGTAAACACTCATACTTCAGAAAGATAATTTCAGAGATTAATTATATGCTAATGAAAATAATTTTCTCTCATATATACATATGCAAGTAGTGGAACAAATAAACAATAAGATCTATTATATTATTTTTAACATTTTACATTTATTGAGGAAATATTGATGAAGGCTGTTTCCACATAGTCTGAGTCTGATTCTGTCCAGCTGCAGTGGAATACTACAATCTGCCTAGTATCTAAGTAGCCCACTCATAAATCATTAGAAGCCTAAACATGAGCACTGCAGCAATACGTACCTTTTAGCCTGTGAAGTGGAAGACTGAATACCACGCTAGGAACACACACTCCTGTGGGCTGAGCAGTGACGGACAGACGGACAGAGGTGCAGGACCAGCCCCAGACTGGGTAGAGTTTGATGCTTTGTTGCTCAGAGAGCACCCCCAGCCCCGCAGCTCAGCTGCGACCGGAAAGCTCAGGATGGAACTCACCTCGGGAATGCTCTTCTGCTGGGGCACCAGGTGTCTGCATTGCAAGGTCCAATGGCAAACAAGCACATCTGCAGTTCTATCTGGCAGCAGATTTAACATTTCAAGTCGATTTTTTTCTTTGGTATTGATATATAATAAAAAGTAGAAAAGACCATCACAATACTGTCAAAAAATTTGAAAATAGAATCCTAATGCAGGGCTGTAGACAGGTGTTGTTCTTATATATAATATACTGAACACTGTCTGAGATATGCAACATAACAAGATGTTATTCTGAGGGTATCCCATGGTCTACATTAGAAATGGCAAAACAAAACTACTTCATGCTTCAGGGGGTAAGCATTTTTTTTTTTAAACAAGAATCAATTTCCCAATGGAGATTTATAAACTAAAGCCAGGAGTCCAATAGAATAACTAGTCACAGAAAACAAACAAAATTAATATGGTAGTAGTAACTAGGACCTTTTCCATTCAAGTGTAAAGTGACATAATTTATATAATCAAACATCTGTACAGTTGCTGATATTAATAATTTGTATGCACTGATTTTTTTTTAGTGTAAGAGTATCAGTGAAATTGAGGCTGCCCGGGATATTTTAACTTCTTTACATTCAGAACTCTCTAACCTTCTTCAAACAGTTAATGAGCTTACTTTGGAGATTTTGGAGATATTTTGCAAACCAAAGATGGTAAGAGTGTGGTTTAATAGTTTAGTACCAATGATATACAGACTATTTCACCTATTCAAAATTATAGGTGAAATAGATTCCTTTTATTATTAATTGATTAAGTACTTCAGCATATTAAAGAGAGTGAATTATTTATTGGAGCCACTATTATGCCCCTGTTATAACATACAATTTTAGCTTCTTTTCAGAAAATTCTAGAAATCAACACCACTACCATTGTGTGGGATATAAAAAATACTAACAACAACAAAAAATCAGAACAGTTAGAATAATACCATTTCAAATATTTACAGTTTTTACAGTTAGAAGTATTTTTCCAAACCAGCACAAATCTTGTAGAGATACACATCTGTACTAAGTTTGCTGAAGTTAAATGTATTTGCATGATGAGAGAAAGATCAGAATATGACTCACAGTCATCATACACATAAAACTTATTTTTCCCACCATAAAGAATACCATTTCAATGAGTTAACAGATGTGTTATTCCAATGGAGCATATAACCAGGATGTTAATTCTCATAATGCAAGTCCTTACAGGTTAGAAAGATATGTTTGAAAGAGTTTGCTTCAGGCCCTTTTTAAGAAACATTGACTCCAAATGCATTAATGCCAGTCAAAGGAATGATTAACCATTCTGTAAAATTTTGCATTGTGCTCCCGGAAGTAAGAATACAGTTGCTCTAAAACAGTGCTGTTAACAAGAGGATGGGGACGCCCTTTGGATTCATGTAAACATCTCTCCCTCCCATCACTTCTAATGCAGTAGAATCCCTTGGTTTGGTTAAAATAAAAATTAGAAGACATAATTCTGGAAGGAAGATTTAGAAATCTTTCAACTTTTTGTAATTCAGGAAGAGGGTCCTTGATTAAAGTATTGCCATCCACTATATGAATCTGATCCAAGCTGAAATGCTTAAGCCACTTTTCCATATGAACATCATATAGACTTCTCTGAATAGCTTTGTATTTGGTATTAAGGACTCCATTTTTAATAACAATATCTTCAAAAAGCTGAACGGGCTTGTGGCTTTCTACTCTGTTGTAATATACTTGGGTATAGTCAGATATAACTCTCTCAGTGGGATCTCTTAGAATGAGCAGCAGTTTAATGGAGCTATTCATGTCATGAATCCTTCCTGGAGCGTGTGGTGATGTAAAATAGCCTGGTGTTTTCTCAATTGTTATTTGATTTCCATAAGAAAATGGCATCAGATTTCTATACCAGTCTATTCCTTTCACATAATTTTCATCCCAGTCAAAGAAGTGGACTTCTGTAGCTGCTACCACAATATTAGGATGAATATCCAGCATCTCCAGCAAAGCCCTTGTCCCTCCTTTACGTACTCCTATGATGATTGTCTGAGGTATTTGTCGGCTTGTGCCAGGAGGCCTCACCTGTGCTGAATAGTGTTCACTTTTATTGCTGAATAATCCTACTTGTGACTTCAGTGTTTCCAACAGAGCTTCATTCTCAACAGCAGCACCCCAAGCATGAGCCAGGAGAAGATAAGCTGACACTAGTAGGAAGGCCATGTGGAGAGGAATAATTATTTCAAGGTAATGTTATGCTTGACTAATGAAAGGGTAGGTAAGTCCCCACTCAAGATGGTTGGCAGAACCAGCAGTAAGCACACAGCAAGTTTCTGAAGCATCTACAAAATAAAATAAGACAAGTCAGTATTTCTAAACCCATCATCAGCTGAAAATTCAACTCAATTCAATTCACAATTCTAATCTGTGATCCCAAGAGAAAATTTATTGTGGTTTGTTTATCCTGACTTTATATCAGAAGGATGAAAAGAGCCCCAAGTGTCATTTTTGTCCCCTCGCCTATGGGTGGCCAATGATGGATACTAACCATTCCACAGCTTTTATTTCCTCTAAGCAGAAGGTTAGAATTGTTAATCTGATTTTAAATTCCTGACCATTAGTTGCTTGCTTTATTTTCCTAATTATCTTTTATATATCCATATACTTTTTAGACATACCATACTTAATATGATCTTAAAATTAATTCCAAAGTATGCTTGATTGCCGTTACCTTTCCTCAGATTGCCTGCTAAAAAGTATATCTTAATCTATATAACAGACCTGGATGGTGATGCAACCATTTGGGTTCTAGTGAGTTATGAATCACATGAAGAAAGTTCTAATTACTTAGGCACAGAAAACAAACCACAAATACATGAAAACTTTTAAAATCTGAGCCATTTAGAGCAAAAAACCAAGTCTATCAAAACAAGAATAAAGTGGCTGAGTTGGATCAGTGTGGGAAAAAAATAAATGAGACAGTGGATTCTTTGCAACTGCCTGAGTGTTCTGATGCAAAGTTACATAAGTGTTGGGAAAATCTTGATAAAATCAGATTTTCAATGATATTCTGCAGTTACTCCACAGCTCCATATAAGAGAAACTAGGTGCTTGGGCACTTAAAAGCTTCTGTGGGGAATCAAGTCTGTTTGAAGCTGAGTAACTTCTTTTACTTAATCCACATAACATCTGATCATTTTAAGAAGTGGTGAATGTTAACTATCATAAAAACTTGTAAAAACTTTAGGCTCGCAGGTAGGTGCCCATGCACACGTAAGTGAAAGAAAAGGACTCTGTAACTTGAGTTGCTGACATTTGAAATCTTTTGGGTATCTTGCATATATTATTTGAAACAGATTGCTTACAGATCTGACATCACAATACAAATACAAAAATCAGGTCAATGAAACACCTGCACTGGAATCGCTGCTCTTGGATTGCCAGTTTCTACATCTGAAAATCTTACAGGACAAATGCTCATTGCAAGGGTTCTTGGGCTTCATTCCATTTCTGAGCAATTATAGGATTTTCAGAATCGTAGAATAGATCTCCATTCTTTGTTTTGTTTTTCAGTGTAGAGTGCAGAAACAAGCTATTTCATACAGTCAAACAGCAGTCATCTAAAAAACAATAACCATTTTTGGAATCTATTTGAATTATGACTCATATTTTAAGTAGTCTCAGAAATGCTACAACTTTAGCTCCTTCTTCAGTTTCACTGTCAGTTAGTCTCTTTCTTTTTCTGAATATATTGGTCACAGTACTTTGTCTCTTAGAAACAACCTTAGAAAACACAGCCAATTCCCATTTGTTATGCCCCGGAGATGCATTCAATATTTCTATTTAAAAATTGTTTACTTTGAGGCTTATTTTACAGACCTGAAGATTTAAAACTTTTTTTATAATAGCAGTCTAGGCAATGCAGCAGGTTCATTAAATCTATTTTCCAAATCTTACTGAAACCTACACCAGCTTCTTGGATATCTAGGGAATGGCTCAATGAGTGCTAAAGTCACAGACAGATTGCAAATATTAACCCTAAAACTGTAATTTAGAAATTAAACTATGACCTTTAGTGAGGAAATCTGTGGAGAGCATTCCCTGTTATGTCCAAGCAAGACCTAAAGGGCAAGGGCTTCTTCAAAAAGAGCACAGTTTCAACTCGGAAAAGTGTGTAAACATACAATTACTAAATATCAGAAAAGTCCAAGGTGAAACTGGCTTTATAATGACAGACTGGAGAGAAGTGTTCTCCTTTACAAAATGGAAAGGAAGTTTTATTTTAAAGATCACAAGTTTTTTACTAAGAACTGCACATGGAAGGTCTATTTGAAGTTCTCAAGAGCATCTAATGCAAGCATTGCTATAACAATTACAGAAGGAAAGAACAGGTATGTTTATACCAAACCCATTTGTGCTTACTATTCTATTGGCTGGCCAGATTGGGAAATAGCAACCATGCTATTTAGTACTGCGAGGAGTTAAAATGCATTCTGCTACAATGGGAGCTAGTGCTGGTTTTGAAAAGCTCCACGGAATGTTCAGCATGAAAAATGAGGCATCACAGCCCAGATGCTTCCTGAAATGCTGGCCTTCAAACAAGCGACTCTGCTTTGATAATTTTAAGCCAAATTTTCGATGAATCTCAAGGTTCCTCAACAGTTCAGTCTGACTAATGGTAGAGCCATGCATAGGATGGCTTCTGAAGTAGCAACATATGGCAGTACAGCTGCTTTCCAGACCTGTGATGCCAGTAGGCTGGGATTTTGAAGCAGGGGGCAAGGGAGCAGTTAACCTTTCTTTTAACCTGTTCTGAAATCCCAGTGTCAATTTAAGTTCTATTCATTGTAATTTTTAAATTAAAGTTATTACAGGAAGATTGAGGAATTGTTTTTGGAAACACCAGACCATTTTTTTCAACTTACCTCTTTTGTGCTTATACTGCACAAGGTACATTATAAATGCATGTACACCTGTATACAAGTATTTGAAACTAAGGCAAGACTAGCCTGAAAGTCTGCCAAGCAAGGAATGACTTGCAAATACCAAGGTGAAGACATACTGTTCATGATCTGATTGAAATGCCAGAACTATTCTGTCTTGAAGCAATTTCATGAACTAATTCTTGACAGGTGTTTTTGACAACATCATTTAAAGAGAAAGAAAACCAAATTTAGAAGTTTTGAGAAAAAGTATTCTTGAGACTAACTAGGTTAATAGTTTAAATAAAAAAATTGAAAGGTAGACGGAAAAAAAAGCAGGTATTTTTCTGGAATAAACTAAAACCATAGTAAAAAAGAAACAGAAATATATGAGACCAGGGACTCTGCAATAGTATTCCTAGACCTAGTGATAGATAAAAAAATGCTCAAATTCACTTTTTTATTTTATTTATAACTCCCCAACACAGTAATATTATTTTATCCCTAATTAACAGAGTGCTTTCTGGTTTCAGGCACCTAAGAATCAGGTGCAAATACTGCAACCCAAAAAAGCCAGTAAGCTGAACGAGACATATGGGAAATTCATACTTATTACTGAGGAAAAATTGGTCTTCCAAAATATTCTCAGGTTTACATGTTGTGTGAGTGAGACTCTGTTTAATTTGGCATCTGAAATCAGTAGTTCTCTATAAAACACACTTAGAAAGCAAGTAGAAGAAGAGATTCTGCATTTTTTAAAGATCAAAGTATTAGCAGTATTTTTGAAAACAATTTTTAGTTCAACCAGTTTGTAATTAATTAATTGTTTTACAAATTTCTTAGAGTCATTGCTAGAACAAAACCTTACCCAGGAAATACTACCAAAAATAATCAAATTCAGAATGTGCTGTGAGACTGGTACCTAAATAGATCAAAATTGCCTTTGGGAGCAATTCTATTACAATGTTCCAGCTTCAGCCTAAGATATTTGATTGATTTTGATGAAGCTGGAAGATGTTAGATCCTGTGGTTAGGTTATAATTGCTACATAAATGTAAAGGTTTAAAGATGATTTATCATATATAATTGGAATGTTATTTCAATAATTTTTGTGTTGCTTTTATGCCTTTATGCAATTAAATGCACATTTTAAGAAGATACGAAGGGGTTTTTATAATGAAAACAGTATATTGTACAGTGCTGCACTGCACACTCTTTGAATCTGAGAGTATTCTTAAGAAATTAACCCCATGACACATGATCAGAATTATAGTGCCTTATTACATGTTTTCCCCTATTATTTGGTGGTGTTGGTGTTGCTTAGTAACATAAGAAGCATCAACAGATACGATACTTATTAAGAAGAAATGAAGTTTAGAAATAAATTCATGCTGCAGAAAGGACTAATTAAGTAAATAATACCTCGGGCTTCTGTTTGTTTTACTTTTTTAAAGCCTTAGACCAGGCTGAAGAAGCTACTGTGCAGGCTGAAAAATCATTTTAATTTTGCAGAAATGTTCTAAAGACCCTTAACTGCTGCACTCAACTCCAAAAAACTTCTAAGCAGCTTATGATTTATCTTGCTTTGGGGTAAAGTACACCATCATAGGGCAAACCTAACTACATTATTGTGACTAATTTATAGTATTATTGGTTCCTAATAGTATTTCCCACTGCCTGTGATGCTTTTTATTGGAGAATCTTGCAGCACTGTGTTAATGAACTGCTTGCACCCTATTAAGGCACCATTTTCAACTTACAGGAAATTGCGACTGACCCGCATACAGATCCCGTTCAGGAGTGCAAACACTTTGGGAAGTTGTGGTTAATGTGATCGGCTCAAGGTCATATAACAGGCTTATAGTCCAACCAAGAATAAAACCCCCAGGGCCTCCAATTCCCTTTCCAATTCCAACCGTATGCCATTACATGGCAGCCTCTCACACCACTTCTGATCCTTGGATTACATGCTGAACTGAAAAGTAAAGAGATTCCTCAATGTTTCAGCATAACATTCAAGTATTTTGTGGAATACAGCAACTTCTTACCATTGGTTCCCCCCAAAAAACTGGATCCAAATAGAAACCCAGAATTTTGTTATTTCAAGGTATTTGTACTGAAATACTACTGCTGGTGACTGAAAACTAGAAAAAAGGGAGGTAGTCAGAGCAAGTGTAATTCAAACGTGTTAAGGCTAACTTGCATACAAACTTGTAACAACTCAATTATATATCTATAATTAAGACCATCTCTGATGCTGACAATACAGAAAAGCTATAGCAGCCCAAGGTCATACAAGGTGAACTGTTTCAGAAACTTTGTTGAAAGCCGACAATACTGTGATGATAGTTAGATCAGTGTAAAATATCCATATAAAGACTGGCTTTATGTAATAAATAATTCTAAATAAAAACAAGAACAATAAAATTCTACAAGTTTTCAAATATCTGAAATTAGGCTAGTGATTTTCCATCAGTAAAACTAGAACCAATTACATAGCATGATAAATGCAAATCTGCACTCAGTATGGCTTATACATTTTGTAAAAACAGACAAATGAATAATCCAGGGCATACAGGACACATTGCTTAATACAATCCAGTATCAATTTATTCAAATCCAATAAAGCAATGACTAATTCTATTAATTCTAAGCATCAAATATTAGAAGGAATACTATAATCAAAAGTCCTCTTTGTAATACCTTAATTCTGATTTATAGTGTCATTTGTAAAATAATGGACATTTAAAAATACCTGGTGCATGTCTAATGATTGAACAAAAAGTCTCCCTTTAATATTAAGTGAAAGGAAACACAGTTCAGCTACTTCTATCCACACAGCTCAGATATGCCTAGACAGAGTCAAGGAGACAATAAGAGCACATTTCTGAGTGTAAAAGATATTTAAAATTTTGGAAAGGCTTCCTATGTAGAAACAATTGTGAGTTAGCCTCATGTTATTAGAAGCAGTGCAATTACTTTAGGTTTATGTTAGAATGAGATCATTTAGAAATAGGTGTGACTGGGTAGGTCTGGAGTTGTGTCCTAGAAGTGTGATTTGATTCAGAAGAATCCCAAA
This sequence comes from Sakesphorus luctuosus, assembly GCA_013396695.1. Taxonomy (NCBI): domain Eukaryota; kingdom Metazoa; phylum Chordata; class Aves; order Passeriformes; family Thamnophilidae; genus Sakesphorus; species Sakesphorus luctuosus. The sequence goes on from VWZD01009265.1 coordinate 220,158, forward strand.
TTAACTATTCCATGAAACTAAAGACTATGTGTGCAAGGACAGTTATCCCAGCACATGATAACCCTGTATCTTCAGACAGGGCATGAAACTTTTCTGCTACACATTTACTCTATATTCCATTGCCAGACTAAGTGTAATGACTGAATAACATTCTCAATATGTCATTAGTGGGCTTCATCAAAATCAGTTAGGAGAGGTAAGTCAGTTGCCATGTATATATGCAGGCTGGATATGAAGAACACTTCCCATCTGTAAAGGAAAATGTCTGCTGCAACCTGGAGAAAGGTTGAGAGGGACTAAACCATGACACTGGAGTTTTGTAATAGAGTTAGAAGTTGAGCTCCACTGGACTCTGGTTATACAAGGAATAGAGAACTAAGTACAAAAAGGACCACAGACCCAGAGTCAAACCAATATTGCAGCAGCCCATATTGCTCATAAAGAACACTGACTCTTGTATGCACTTAAGTATTCTGTTCACTTTCATTTTACTCAAATTACAGACATATTTTTAATGGACAGATATACTCAGAGTTCCTAAATGAAGCACTAATTAAAAACCCACAATCCCACAGACTGTCCTGAAATTCTGTCCTGCTGTCATAACACCTCTTCAGGTAATGAAAGAGTTTAAAGGTGTTTCTTCAAGCATCAGTACAAATATATATATTATCCCAAAGAAAGACACTGACATTAACATTTTAAAGTCCTAATACCAGCAGTGAATTTATTTGTAGGAACCTTTCCTAATGAGATTGCAGTTTTATAACAGCCTACAGTTACTACCTTGTAGGAATAAAAAAGAAAGTAGTTATTTGGTGAACAAAGATAGGAGCTACAAAGTAACAGCAATTGGCTGCAGGCTTCTACCAGGTACACAGACTATAATTGATAAAAAGGAAAGCTGAGAAAGGTTAGCATAAACCATAAACACATTAAATCACTGGCAGGTGATATTAGCAGATAGAAGATTTGAAAAAAGTTTACTTCCCTAAGGCTAGCATTACATTTCCTAATTCCCTTTTCTGATATCTCAAGAAGAAAATTGCCTGATGATAGTATGCCTGCACATATATAGCAGTACCTTATATAAGGTAATATATACTGTATAAACACACCAATAAATTTCTGAGCTAAACAAACCTTCAGTGTAGCCCACACACTTATGTTTTATGATATCTTTGAAAAATATCATATTCAAACCATCCACATAAAAGTTATTGAATCACAAGTTCATAAATGCCTTGAATATGTTCAGTCCATAAAGTCAGGTACATTCTAAGCATACCTCTAAACAGGCATAAAGAAGTTCTGTTGCTATTAAGATGGAAAGCATAGATAGCAGTCAGATTAGCACAGATGAGAAGGCAAATTTTATTTGCTTAATCACTCTGTATATCACACTGGCATGCTTCAAATGGAATTGCACTACCATTTTATTGAATTAAACTTACACCTCTAATGGTTAATTACATATCTGGATTAATATAAATAGAAGTAATAAAGATGCCATGCCAGATCTTCAGCCAAATAAGCAGTAGCTGTAAAGGTGCAAGATGTAATGATGTGTGGCTGGTGACTGGCTTTTATTTTTCTTTTTTGGTATATGTCTACAGTACAGTGATAAGGTTAAACTTCAGCCTCTCTACCTCTGGTATAATTAATTGAACACTATTAATTTTCCCACATTCACTGTCACAAAGAACACCTTAATACTGATGTTTAGGAAAATTGGGTGCAGAAGATATATGAGAGACCTGCCTTTCAAAGGAAAGGATTCCTTAGAGGGTCAGAGATGGCAAGAGAAGCATTTGATAGGAATGAGGACAGGTTAAATCTCTGTGGTACAGAACAGCAAATTCCTACAGGACATCCATGTCAAGTAAGCGACCCTAGAACCTGTTACAGTCTTTTAAAGAGCACAAGTTCCTGGCATTGAAAAACAAAAAACCCAACCCCCAAAAACACCGAAGACAAAACAAAACAAAACAATACAAGCCCCCAACCCCCCTAAACAAAACAAAACAAAAAGACAAAACAGTCCACACCCCCCAAAAAACCCCAAAACCCCTGCCAAAACCAAACAAAAATAAACCCACAAACCCCATAAACCCCTGCTAATCTGAACTGGTGGGGATTTTAAAGCATTACAGCTTTGAGGACTCCAAAAAGGGATAACATCTCACAGGAGAATTCTTCTGGGCAGAACTTGTTGATATTATATCTTAGGTTTTCAGCATTGCCTCAGCGCAGGGTGAGAGCACTCCAAGCAGAGTTCATCACACTGGCAGCTGCCTGGGGAGCTGCCTAAGACATGCAAGAGTGACATGTGAGGAACTGGTCAGGGAGAGATGCAGCAAGGAGGCTCCTTTGTCCCCACTCTGAATGCTGTCCAACAGCCAGGCACTTCAGACAAGTCTGAAGGGCCAAGGTCAGTATCTTACCTACTCTGTCTATATCTTTTTGAATAACTTTTCTGAGGCTCTGGCATTAATCTCTGGGAAGTAGTTATATGATGCTGACGGATAAGAATTGCTGCACTGGGTCCTATATAACTGCTGTATATCCCCATTATACAAGGCATGAGATAAACTGATTTTACCCTTGGTAGTAAGTCCTGCTATCCAATAATCTGCAGACTGTAGACCTTCTAATGTCAAATTCCAACATTAAGAAAAGGAGCCAAGTTCTTGGCTCAGGAATATACTGTAAAGCACAGGTGTAAAGTGAGCTGAGAATTCACCCACAATGAAACAAAGCAGATGAAAGGCCCCATTAGAGCTGAAATCCTTGTTAGGGATGACTGAACAAAATTTAAGAAAAAATAACAGCTCAGGAGTGACTTTTTTTCAATGAGTGAATAGAGAACGGAGGATGTGAAAGAATACAGAGAAGCTGAAAACATAAGTCATCTAGACAATTGACTTAAAGCTGAAAATTTAATTTTGACATTTTGAGTACTGGCATAGACCTTGATAAGATCAAGACTAAGATAAGGATCAGAGAAGAAAGGTATGAGTATGAATGTTTGATATAATAACAGGATTTGGAAAACTAAGAGATGTTCTCAATCCACACTGAGTTTAGGTATGCTGAGACACTTTGGGTATCGAGGAATCAAAAATTATACAAAAAGGGCCTCATAGTCTATCTTCAGAGTAAACAAACATGCATTACATAAAGTCAGAAACCACAGAAAGCAACAGCCTGGAAATTCTTAACATTGATTATTAAAAATTGTACTAAAAAGGCAAAACTTTGTCTTACGCTCGTTAACAAATCTTTGCTAACAAAGACGGTAAATATACCGTGATATAGAACAGGCACACATTAGAAAAGAAACAAACAAATAGCATTGTTCTTGAATAGAAACTCAATTAATGCCTTCAACACATATCCATTGACAAGCTACGTGTGTTCAACTGAGCAGATAGCTGTAGAGACACAGAAATGAAAACAAATGAGGAAACATTTGAAAACACTGGGGTACAAAACACCAACCAGCCTGGTGTACAAAACTGATGTGTCTTTCACACTCTTCCTCAGGTCAAAATAGAAAGTCAAAGATGACAACATCTGAAAACATGGTAAGTAAAAGGCAGATTATTTTCTGGCTGTTACGGAAAAGCAGCAATCAGATCTTTGCTCCTTACCAAACCTGTTCCCACTGCCAAAGCAGCATATTAAAAGACAGTAAAAGAATAGTCACCACTCTGAAGAGTAGGAGAACAGATAGCTGACACCAAACACATCTTACACTTTTCTCCAGGACTTCCGAGTTTTAGTAGGGTCCTTTCTGCACTTCTTAGTTAGGAAAGACAGAACTTAGAAGAGCTTCTATGCAGTCCCAATTTTTCAAACCGATGTACAGCCTGAACCTGTCAGCATGTCAGTAGTCCAGCCACATATGCCAAAACCTCTTACATTTCAGTGGAAAAAAAAGTAACTCCCTCTCCTCTTTCTCCCAGTCCAGACAGTTATTATGACAACTTCCCTGAGAAAAAAGTAACCTCTGCATCTGCAAGTTTAAGGTCTCTCCACAAAACCACTTTCTGTTGTTAAACCACTGCACCAAATAGCATGGTTAATTCAGGCAAAACGTGCTACCCGCCATAGAGCATCACTTCTGCCTGATAGTTCAATGCTATGTTGCACCCAAACAAGCCTTCCACACTTTTCCTTTAATGCTGCTTCACTTCAAATCAGCTGCAACTTCTCAGAAAGGCACTTTGAAGGCTGAGAGTGCCTACAGCAATTCTTTGGCACCTTTAAGATCTGTCAATTTTCACCTAAGTCTTAAAGGTAAAATCATACTTAGGAGCCATCACATACATTCAGGATCTGGACTTTAAGACTTCAAATATGTGAGACTTGTGACAAATGGTGAGGATTTGACACATTAGAAACTGATTAGAAAGAGCCACAATAGATGTGGTCAGAGAATAAATAGGAGAATTGTAAGATTACCTTCCAGATTAAAATATTGTGTTTGCAGTCTATGGTAAAAAAATTTATAATTAGCAATTTTTATTTTAAATAGTAGTGTTATTTTGGAAAACATCTGTTGCATCTAGATACCTTATGACATTTCCATATTTTTCACCTTAGATCTGAATGGTCTTATCAGTATTCAGTTATTTGATAAGGTGGTAGGAACTCCTATGGTAGAGGAAAAAGAGGCAGAGCTAAGGAAAGACTTGATATATTCTCATAATTAACTGCATATTATTAGAGCAGTACAGTGTTAGAATGTTCAAAGTCATTCCCTTAAGAGTGGGTAGACTGTACAGCACAAGCAGTTTAATTGATTATAAATTTCAGCTCCTCAAACAGATGAGTCTGACAGCAGAGTGGTTTTGTCTTACAGTGTAAAAAACAACTGGACATTTCCCCAAGGACCAATATTTCAAACATAGCATAGAGGAGAAAGGTACCTCCATAACCTTGCATTCTTCCTCTGACTCTCAGTCTCCTTCCCTCTCAAGTAAAAGAGAAAATCCCTGCCAAAGCTCAAAATTTTATTTCAGTCCAGAATGGTGAAGAACTTTACTTTTTCTGTAGGAGAAGGTGGCCAGATACATGGTCTCTAGCCAAAATTAAATCTTTTTCTTACTATAAAGCAAACGACTCACAACTTTCCATACTGTTCTAGTTAGTTTATTTTTTCTCAGGAAATGTAAAAAACAAAAGCTGATTAGTTCTCATTTCCCTTTTACCTGTTCTCCATTACCAGAAATGCAGGTGTTTGTATGTGATGGTTTTAAACAGAAAATACACATTTTGTCCATCCTGATCTTTGTTTCTCTTGCCTCATAAACACACTTAACAGTCCCTATGAATGGTGCAATTTTAAAGGAAATAATTGTCTCACTGTAGATTTTACTTCTGACTACATTTTCCTCCCTTTCCAAAGCATTCTGAGTTTTCCCAGAGTGTTAACAAAAGTATTTTCAGCAGGTTTCTTGCAGCATCCTTCATCAGTTACTTTAAACCTTTTGAAGAATAAATGTTAGCATCTGAATACCAGTTAATTCGCAAGTCCAGTGGGATTTATACAAAGAAAAAGTAGAAAGTGAAGCACCAAATCAACTCTTTCAAATCAGACTGCCTAAGAGCACATAAAACCAGAAAGATGTTCTGGTGCTGTCATTCACAGTGACCAGGAGTTAACTCATTTAATAAACGGGAAATGGAGTTGGACAGTGCTGAATGTAAGACTAGAGAATCTTAATTCCCTGCATAAATAGTGGTGTAATCTTTAAAGATGTTGAGCATCTGAGGGTTTTTTTGTATTTTGGGATGGCTGAGATGGCACTGAAGGTTGCCTCTTCTCAGGCACCGATACAACAAGGTTCCAGCTGAGAAAGATGGAAAAAACATGCATTGTATGTGGAAAAATTCTCCAGCAGACATTAGCATCCTCCCTCTTTGCAGCTGATGATGTGTCCAAACCTTGTACCATTTCATGAGAACTTCAATATTTAAAAAATCCTTACAAACACAAAGCAGCTTGGAAAGTTAGGGAAAGCGGATCTCTGCTGGAATCTCCAACTTACTTACACAACCTATCCATCCTCCTGCTCTCAGCTTTTAGTACCTCACTGTTTGGCCATTCATACATACAGTGGTTTGCAAAGCATTGTCATAATCCTATTTCTGTTGAGTCCAGCTTGTGAAAAATGTATGTATGGCCAAACTTCGCGAACGAAGATTTGGGCAGGGCTCTCCCCACATAGGTGTGCCCTTCCAGCCTGTGCTGTGGATTTTTTAGGTGAGGCACAGCATGCACAGAACTGGCCCCACTGTTTAAGTCCTGAGGTTCATCTGCCATGGCCAAGTGAGCTTGGACAGTGACAGTGAAGTCCTTGGGACTGTCACAGCACCCGGTACTAACCCGGGCTGACCCTGCTGAGCATCTGAGATCTGACAGGATCGCATGTCAGGGAAGCATTTAAGTGCCCAGAGGACAGTCCCTACTGAAACTCGAACTCATGACCTTGGGATTCAGAGTCCAGAATGCTCTCCTTTACAGCACGGGACTGACTCTGTGAAAAATGTATACTTCTATTTAAAGCAGTATCATGTTTTATTTTGTGGCAATAAAAGATTTTTTTCTGCATCCTGATTATAAGTGTTCAGACCTCTTACTTCTCTTAGCTTAAATATGTGCTCACAAGGGAAAATAAATCTGGATTTTAAATTTAATGTGTAACTATAAAATATGGAATAGTTATTTCTGTTTATAGCATACTAAAAAAGGTAGTGCAAGTAGGTGGTGTGAGCTACTGGTTATTGATGCCAGCTCTGTTTTAAAGCAATGGTAATAGCTTTTCCTCTCAAAGGAGGACAGTATTTCTTCTAGAAACTATAAATTGTATATATTATTTTACATTTTTAATGCTGAATTTTCATCTTAGATTTGTAGCTTGACATTTCTTAGCTAAAATATTTTCACATTCACGTCTCACTTTTCTTTAAGGCATCTGTCAATTTAAATATATTTCAAGCAAAAAGAACACTAATGTTAAGAGCAGGTTAAATTTCTTCTAGAACCATTTTTTTCCACAGAGAAAAGTCTGGTATGGCTGTATTTGGAAAGCTATCACACCTACTGATACTTTAAAAAGAATTACAGTCAAAAGCAAAAGTCACTTTGAGTTTATAGATAATTAACAGTTCAGAGCAAATGTTTGAGATTAGAAAATAATGTAAAGACCAAACAATATTGACTTGTCAGTGGGTAAGAAAAAAAGAGTTCAATTACTGAACACGAAAGAGTCTCGATTCCTATACTATGGAGCTTACCAAAATTAGATAAGAAATTAGAGCATAGCATGTCAAAAAGAAATCATAAAATGAAGCTATTTCCCCTGACATTTTAAAAATTGTAAGTGATATAACTGTTATTCACTGTCTGTGAACGTTTCAGAAATAAAATTTTAGTCAAATATAACAGTACTAAGCAAAATAAATCAAGTCCAACCTATATCCTAAAACATCACAGAACTGCTGTGTATGTGTGAGTATGCAAGTAGGCAAGAGAAACTGAATGTGGAGTACTTCAAATTATAACATGTAATCAACTCCTACTAAAAGCACCACAAAGGTAGTAGTTAAAAAGGAAAGGAGTGGGAAAAGCAATGGAAGTTATGAAAAGCAAAAAAAATTAAACATCCGTAGGCAAAACCATGTTATTAATCATTTTAGCGACCAGAGCTGGGTTTAATACTTGTGCAAACACATACACACACACACACACACACACACACACAGAGAGAAATAAAGAACAGACAGTAATAGAAAATAATGCAGTCAGATTGAAGAATTTAAATAACTTGGGTTCACGAGCAATGCCACTGATGCTGACAAATGTAGATTATATAAGTTTATTGCAAACACATAAATGTGTATACCCTGGAAACATATTCAAGATCAAATATTCAAGTGCAGAAGAAATTAGATTTGTTACAACATATGAAACCTTAAGAAAACAGATTCTACTATAGCACAGGTACAAGGGAAGGCAAAAGAAATCAGGATGGTATTGTAGTTGACTAAAGTGGAAATTGAGTAGATGGGAGTTCCAGTTCCACATGTTCTTGTGTAGGCTGGATCCAAGATACCTTGGAAAGTGATGCCATAGAAAAGCAAGATGGACTTTTTACAGGTGATTACATGCTCTCCAAGTAGAGCAACCTCCTCAACCTCCAGCATTATTCACATGTGGAGTTAATGCTCAGCACTTACACCTCAGCTTTCTCATGGTAATTTCTCATGGTAATTTCCCCTTGAAGACAAGGCTTGAGGGTGAAATTCTGCCATTTTAAGAAGCATTTATGCTAGTCTAATTTTAGTCCCACAGAATTCCTTCATAAAAATATTTACTTAGTAGCAGACTTATGAAAGTTTTGAAATATTCTCCTCTCTTCCTCATCCTGTGCTCCTCAGAATTGTGTTTCTCACCTTGGAGTGATACTACAATGGCAAATTCAAAGACCTTGAATGTCTGACTGATAGAAAAGTGAAGGAAACTATAAAATAGATTCCTTAAGATTGAAATGCTGAGTTGCATTGCTACAGCTGAACAATAAAGGAAATGTTGAACTACTATGCACCTTTAGAAATATGTCCAGATTTTCTGGAGGGATTTTAAATTACAGAGCTGCCGAACTATTGAGCAATACCAGTGCTCATGTTTAAAGGTAACAATTTTTGAGCTATGAGCAAAACTAAAAAAAAAAAGTCACAATCATTGACATAAATTGAGAGAAATTACATTGGAAAATATAAGAACATGGAAGGTAGCCATGATATTCTAAAATTAAATAAATTTATTTAGATTATACCCCGCTTCCATAAAAGCAAACACGTGTCCTGTTTTGCTGAGCAAAATTTTTATGTGGCTTTTAAATTACATAGAGCGTGCAAGCTAAAAATCATGGGGTAAAAACCAGATTGACATAGTTCACTTGACCTTCTGCCAAAGTGCTTCACCATTAGTGTCTACGTAAAAAGCAAAGAGTCAATGGGGATTAAAAAAATAGCTCAGAAAACAAGATGTAGGAATGCACAGGAAATTCTCAGCATTGAGTTAATTCAG